>CBVK0100097476.1:0-32498 GCA_900067695.1 Picea abies
CTTCTAAAATCTCTTAAACCACTTTGACTACTTTGACCTTTTGGGGCTTCTAGATGACATAAGAGGGTCCTCCAACTTTGTAAGGCCATAAATCTCAAAATGTGAGGAGTTATGTGACATTCCACATACCACCAGAAATGGGATGACATTTAACATCCATATAGAATAATATTACCTGCAAGTATATCAAAACACATACCATTATCCATCAAACAAACTTGGGTCCATTACCAAAACCTGGGTTCTCCAACTTCTCATGGCCATAACTCTCTAACTATGAGGAGTTATGTGACGTTCCACATACCACCAGAAAGGGAATGAAAATCACTATCCATGTAGGATAGTTTCAATGACAAATTAACTAAACTTCATCTCATTATTCAACAAATAAGCATGGGTTATCTAACCATACTTCTACGATAACTCAATCTGCAAATCGTCTTCCCATGAGGGATTTCACCATAAGGGGACCACTTTGGACTTCATCCATTTCTACTTATTATCAACCATGATAAGAAAATAATGACTCATCTTTACATCAAACAATCTTGGGTCCATTACCCAACCTTTGCACTATGGGGCTTTCTTCAAGGGTTGACATCAATGACAACCGACCTTAATCAACATGGTTTTCATTCTCTTTCTACCTTCGTGCACATCTCATGGCGATATTGACATGATCCTTAGCTTTAAATATTCTATCTATTATTAGAATCCCTTAATCAATTCACTGATCATTTGCACTTGTTCTTCCATAGTCACTTCAACTACTAGGGGAACTTATGGAATTGATTTATACAACTTTTGGGCTATTGCGTGGGTATTCTTCTCCATGTTCTCAACCTCATCCTTTTCCTTTAATGTCATCTTGTCTCTCTCCTCAGCCTTGTCTTTAGTTCCTCAAAGCCTCTTCTACTCTACCTTCAACAGTCCTCCTATGTTGCAGTGTTTTTTCATACTTCTCTTGTAGTTTGGTTCATTCATCCCTTATTCATTCTAACTCCTTGTGTTCTTCCTCTCCTTTGTTTCTGATTTATTATACCAATATTTATTGCAAGTCCTATAAATTTTTCATGGACATCCTTGATACAACTATCTTCAGATGGCCCAATGAATTTACTTTCTTGTGCAACTCGTCCATTGGAAAATCTAGCATGTCTGTCTCAATATGTATGGTTGTGTGACCTAGTGTCAGCTATGTCAGGTTCGGTTGTGCACTTTATGCTTCTTTCCTTGGCCCTGTTGATGCTTCTTCATTGGACCTATGATCCTTCAAAAGGTTTGCAACTTCCAACATTTTTTGAAGTACTCCCAGTTGGTCTTGCACTTTCTTTTATTGTTCTTCTTTCTTCTTTGTTGCTTCTTCCCATAACTCTTCTGTGCTATCCCGTATTTGGTAGCCAATTTTTTCTATATTATCATTGGTTAATATGTAAAATGGGGTCTACCTCTGTGCCTTGTATTTCTTGTGAAACCATCCTATTTTCTCTTCCCCCTTATCCTTCCTTTTTGTTCCTACTTCAGAGACCATCGACGTGCCAGGAAGAGAGCCTACGCCATTCATCTGATATTTTCTGTGGTTGGTACTAAGATCCTCATGTCTCTTGTATTGTTAATCCTACTCTTCTGAGAGCCCTATTTTTTCTGGTGGAATCTTCCAATCTTCCTCCCAGTTATTGATTATCAAATTCACATCTTTCATTTTCAACCTGTAATTGGCGAGTAATCATTTATGCATTGGATCCTTCTTAGCCTACACGTACATATGGTTCATGCCATCTCTAAATCGGGAAATATCCTTGTATACTGCCACTGTTTCTTCAGATATGTTGGCACATGGGCAGACCCAGGGTTCAACGCTTCAGCAACGCACCAAAAAAACCCTAAATACCGGCCCTTTTGGCAACACCTATGAAGAATATGAAGTCTCACCCAAGGTGATGAAGTCTCACCCAAGGTAGAGGAAAGGGGGTTTGCAAGACTCAAGTCTCTACAACATAGCTGGGACACATATTTGTGATTACAATACTTAATAGAGAACTTAATAGTTAACATTCATTAGCATTTAACCCTTATTCACATCGCAGGTAAAACCCTAATTACAGAGAAACACAATATTCAACAAGATCTAACACATCCAAGAACTTAGCATATATAAATAGATCAGATCTAGCATTCATTCATATTACTAAACACTAAGCTACTATATCAGATGCATATAACATACAAAAAGATGACAACACTAAGCATAAATCACATCAATCACACAAAGCAACCATAACACAGGATATACGTCGTTCACCCCCAACATGGGGCTACATCCACCAACTCTTCATCTTCTTTATTATCTTCTTTCAATCTTATCACATGAACACAGCCAAAAAACAAAATCCGCATAAGACAAGAGATTTTCATGTACCTTGCTAGATCCTCCTTCCTCAATCTTGGCACACCACAAAGCCTCTTTACAATCGCTTGCACTTAGCTCCGCAAGTTCTCAACACACAATATGCACAAAGCCTTTACAATCACATAGTTCAACTAATTACATTGCTTGCACTTATCATGATATCACCCTTAGCACCACCTACTTACATCTCCTAGATTTCTATTTATACATTACAAAAGGGGTCAAAGCATGCGTAAACCCATGGGCCTACATCCCATACCCATTACATAAACCCTAAACCCAAAAAGGCCTACAAAAGGGGGCAATATCCTGTGATATCCACTTCACCTCACACTCCATCTTCAACCAGCCTATCGAAGTCCCAAAAATGGTCAAACATGACCATCGTTTCCACAAAACCTACTCGAGGGTCAACATGCCCCCAACACTCACCTGTAACTCATTCCGAGTCACTCTGATCTGTGTAACTTTGCCTTGAATTCCTTGAGCTTGGATCGAGCTACTTCAACCTACTATTTCATTAGAGCCCGTTGCTTGATGAACACCTGAATGAACTTCTTGGTGACAGGTCCTTCCAATCATTGTTCAATTGAGGTGACCACTTGTTATAGTTGTGCACCTTGTCCTTCAATCTCCTCAAAAGTGTGCAAGATTCATCCTACAATGGTTGGAGCCTCTGGGTCACTTCCATGACTTTACTCTGGATGGCATGGACCTATTGCTGAACTGTGCACTGTTCCTGTGAAATTTTCATCCTCTCGACCAGTGACAGTAGCTTCAACTATGATTTCACTATTGCTTCTTGTTGCTTCGCTTCCTGGAGATGTGACTCCAATGTCCTTAGTTCATGGTCCTTTGCAAGGCGCTCATAGGTCTATGCACTTCGACTATTGATTTTATTTCATTCCAAGGTCAATGCTTTTATTTTCTCAACTGCACTCTGAGAAGTTTCCTGCACTTCCTGTGGAATGCTTAGCACGTCTTGTAGTTCCAGTTCTGCTATTCATGCTTAGATCTATTGAATGGCTTCAATTCTCTTTCCCACTTGCCTCTTAGTGGCTTCTTCTTCCCTCTGTTCCAAGCCTTTCACAGAGCGAAGTGCTCTAGTGACTGATTTTTTATCTCCCATGTTCTCTATGAGCAACTGTTCTTTCTCCTTTTGGATCTGCACTCTATCCTTTGCAAACTTCACTTGGAGATCATCTTTTTACTTTTGGTAAACCTTGGATTGCTCTATCGCTTCCTCTTTTTCTTGATTCTCTATGGCCTATTCCTTTTCCTCATGGACATGACGAAGGTGAGATTCTATCAAGTCTGCTAATCTACGTAGCTGAGCAGGCTCATTTATCAACTTTATTCCTTCTGATGGCGGTGGCGCAGTAGACACTGCATGGCTCGAATAGAGAGCCTTCTATACTCCTTTAAGATTTGCTTCGATCCTGTCAAACATTGTCTGCTCTTTGTCTTTGCTTCATTGCAAGATATCCTCCGAGGTGTCTGAAAAAACAACAATGACAAGGTCAATGTCATCCACCATTATCATAGTATGAAATGGTGGTTTATTTTCTTTTGACTTCTTCCGTGATCTAGGTTTCTTTGGGGAAACCTTTCTTTTGTTGGATGTATCTATTTCTTCTAAGGGATCTATAGGAGTTGTTACTTCGCCCTGCTTCTACTTGTCTCTTTCCCTTCATCCTCTTATTTGTCCACTTCGTCATCTCCTCCTCCTTTAGGTGATTTTGATGCAATCTCTTCTAATGCGTTGTTTAGTTCATGTACATATTCCTTCTTTTTCTTCCTGTTGCTATTGGGTGCATCATATTCTTCTCGAGTGACTACAGGACTTCCAATGAGGTCGGGGTCGAGTAGTTCTTCCTATTCTACTGGTACCAAGAATTTTGTAGGCCATTCTTTTGTTATTTCCTCCATATCTTCCTCAGTGATCTTATAGTAACTCTATAGCTTCTCCTTTATTTCATCTTTGCATGCAGTGATATATATGAAATTTCTATCTGGACGAAACTTTGCAAATGGCTTGAACCGATGCAGTGTATTCGGTGTCATGCAAGGAAAGGATTCAATGGCCCTCTTCAATTGTAGATAATAGGCATGGAACAATGTGTTTGACTTCCATTGCTTCACCATGTCACTCGAATACCATAGCATAGTGAACTTCATAGCTAGTGGTTCAGATGACTCAATTTCAAGGAAGGTCGCTTCTTCCAGCATCTCCCAAGCAGTGAAGGTGATGATAATCAATAGCCAACTGAAATGAAACTCATATCCCTGATCTTGAGCTTTGCGATAGTCTTTCTCTAACTGGTTGATGAGGTAGCTTTCCCAGTTCATTTGCATCCCCTCAATGCATTTTCCTACGAGGTTGACGATGAACCCCATGACCTGCATTGGCCTATTCTTTCTAACGATCTTATCAATGATAAACTAGCAAGCTAGGTGCACTGAGTCGTTCTGGATGGAGACTACCTTGTAGCCCTGCTTCCCCTTCTCTACATTGCCATAGGTTTCTTTGATTGTCTGTGCCAGGGCGCAATCTGCAGCCTTCCCTGGGTAAAAGTCTTGTGGGTCTGGTCCTTGCATGCTTAATTCAGTGATCGGGTGGATCAATGCTAGATTGATAGTGATGCATCTGTCCAACCATAGTTAACCACCATCGAAGCATGATAGCAGGAGGTTAACTCACACGTTAACCTCCCGATGTCTTACGAAGTGTGGTAACTTCATTACATTAAGGATCGTGGACCTTGCAATGTCCATGGTCCATAGTTGGGGGATTATCTTTGACTTCTTCTCTGATGTCTTGTTCAAGTACTTGTATGGTGCAAGCATGGCATATTTCTTGCAGTCTCCCAAGTTATAGTCGTTGTTATTTAACGTCAGAATCCTCTTCAACTAGAGTCCTACTGCCAGTATCCCCTTCGTGAGGTACGCGGTGATCACTGTGCATTCGAAGTCCCTCAGAATGCTATCACGACTCACTATGCCAACGAGAGGTGGGATGTAGTCATGCAGGATTGATGGGATGAGCTTTGCATTTTCCAAGTCATCACGATGCTTGCTACGTTTCTCAGCAATGGGTCGGCTAGACTGATGTTGCACATCGACGGGGATGCTTCCAATCCTTGCATCGATGAAGCTTGTACACCTATGGACATCACCTTTTCAGTCATGAGGTATATTAGGATCTCTTTGACAGACTTTTCTACTTCACGAATGTCGTCCGACATGCATGGTCGAGATCATATATCTCAGGTCAGTGAACAAACACTCAATCTAACAAAACAGGTGGCAAGCTCTCAATAGGCACTTAGTGAAAGAAACTAGTTCTATGTGGGATCGAATAATCACAATTGGAAAAAGTGTTCTCAGTGCAACACTCAACAGGATAAATAGACAACGTCGTAATAAACTCCTCCAACAGGAAGGAATGCCTCAATCAATGCAATTCCATTCATTATGGCGTGGTCCCAATGGTCCAATGCAAAATGTTCTGGAGATAACTGTGTTTCTATCCATTCTGGAGCATCATTCTAATGGTCGGGATTCCTCCAATAGTCATATTGTTTCACCATGCCAAAGTCCCAGTTGGTGATGTTTTGCTATTCCAGTGAGGTTCAAGTTCTGCATGCTTTTCGTCTTCTTTGGAACCTCCTGCAATTTTTCTAGCTTTGCTTTCTTCTTACTGAGCTTCCTTGCTTTCTTTCCTTTTATTTGAGTCATTGGGTTCCTTTTTCCATTTTGATTCTTTCCTGCTCTTAGCATAGTAACTTCACACTGCTAAGGATCTTTCACAAGATTTGAGCATAATACTTATTTTCTTGTTGTTTCTGGAGTAGGTGCTCTACTCTCCTACAGGGATAAGTTCTTAAAGTCTTCATGTGTTCTTTTAACTTCAACAGCTAGGTCTATGGTCCTCAGTTTCTTTGACTTATTCTCTTGTTCTTCGATTAAGCGCACTATTCTCCTAGCCATGAAATCCTTTAAGTCTTTCTTTTTCTGTTTTATAGTTTCTTCTTCCTCTTTCCTTCGGATCTTATCTTTCTCAATCTAGGTCTTTCCTAACAAAAGTGCAAAAGGAGTGTTTTTCTTAGCAAACTTAATGACCTCAAGTTCTTCTTCTATCAATTCTCCATGAGCACTCATAACTACATGGGTAAGTATTCCACATAGGGTTATCATCTTTCCTTTAAACAATCCTATTCCTCCCAGTGAAGGAACCATAGCAGGCGTTCCCAAAATTTCCCACGTTATTTCTGTCATAATGTTCACCAATGTTTCTATATCCAATACACAGTCTATGTCAAAGTCTTCTATTCTTATTTTTATGCACTCTTTCTCTTTTAATATCTCTGATAAATTGATGTCTCTGTGATCATTTAGTTTTTCTTTCATCTTCAGTAATATAGTCTCTGATTCTTTCTGGTTCTTGAGCATATTCTTAGTCTCTTGACCTTCCTCATGGTCTTCTTGTCTCATGTTCATATTTTCAACTTTAACAATCATTCTAGGGCAATCTAAAAATTCATGTCCAGTAGCCTTACAATAAAGGAAAATAGGACCTCGACCAAGGCATTCCTTAAAAGATGTCTTGGTCTTTTGCAACTATAACAAAGAGTCAATCCTCTCCTTCTCTTGAATGATCCCCAACCTTTCCTGTACTGCGCACTGGGATCACAGTGGTGGATCTGAAAAAATTTCTTTCTAGGATCCTGCATCCACTTGTTAGTCCAACAGTTCTTTCTATGCATAGGAATAACATATCTTTCACTAGTTCTATCAGATCTATTTATATCATATCTTCTTTCTTCTAGTTGTGCCCTATTTTTTAGACTAGGACCAAATCTATCAAACATACCTAGATCCATTTTTTCGAAACAAAAATTTCCACTTATCTTACCTTTATTAGAGCACAAAGCTTTAATATCTTACCTCTTTTCTTCAGATCGGGCTTCTTTTCTTAGCATAGAGCTTCGCAAGTCAAGTAGAACTGCGCACCATAGCAACAGATCTATGCACAAAGATTACTTCTTTTCTTTAGTTCCCAACAATCATAGTTTCAGGTCCCAACAACATAGCCATTTGTTGGCATAGGGGCAGACCTAGGGTTCAATGCTTCAACAATGCACCAACAAAACTCTAACTACCGACCCTTTCAACAACACCTGCGAAGAAGATGAAGTCTCACCCGAGGTAGAGGCAGGGGGGGTTGTAGGACTCAAGTGTCTACAACCTAGATGGGACAGAAATATGTGATTACAATACTTAACAGATCACTTAGAAGTTAACATTCATTACCATTTAACCCTTATTCACATAGCAGGTAAAACCCTAATTACAGAGCAATGCAGTAGTCAACAAGATATAACACATCCAAGCACTTATCACATAGAAATAGATCATATATAGCATCCATTCATATTACTAAGCACTAAGATACTATATCATATGCATATAACACACATAAATATGAAAACACTAAGCATAAATAACATCAATCACACAAATAAACAATAACACAGAATATACGTGCTTCACCCCCAGCATGGGGCTACATCCACCAACTCTTCGTCTTCATTATTATCTTCTTTCAATATTCTCACATGCACAGATCCACAAAACCAGCTCCACATAGGACAGGATATCTGCATGTACCTCACCAGATCATCCTTCCCCAATATTGGCACAACACAAAGCCTCTTTACAATCATTTGCACTCAACTCTACGAGTTCTCAACACACAATATGCACAAATCCTTTACAATCACATAGATCAACTACTTACATTGTTTGCACTTAGCATGATATCACCCTTAGAACCACCTAAGTACATCGCCTAGATTTCTATTTATACATTAAAAAAGGGGCCAAATCATGGGTAAACCCATGGGTCGACATCCCATGCTCGTTACATAAACCCTAAACCTAAAAACTCCCACAAAAGGGGGAGAGATCCTGCGATCTCCACTTCTCCTGGCTCTCCATCTTATACTAGCCTATCGAAGTCCCAAAATTGGTCAAACATGACCATCGTTTCCACAAATCCTGGTCGAGGGCCAACAAGATATGTGTGGTTCTTACACAACTGAATAGGCAATCCTCTCCAAGTAGGTAAAAAAAGTGATGTTGTTTTCAGTCTGTCTTCTTTTAATTGGTGAATGCCATAAATTGGTAAATCTCGTAGCCAAAGTGTTGCTATCTGAATTGCACATGCACTGGTAATATCTTGTTTCTTTCCACCTGAACAACACAATGAGAATTATCAACCAAGCATAATTAAATTCAGGTCCCTTCTCTTGGGCCTCCATGCAATCTTGTAAAACATTGTTAACCAAAAAGGTATCCCAGTTCATCTAAACTCCCACTATAAATTTCTCTGTGACCGCAATGATGACATCTGGTACTTCAACTTTGTGACATTTTTGCAATAGTTTGTAGGTCAATACCTCTGTCACAAACCTCACATTTGTATCATTGAAGTTTTTAACATCCAGGACCCTCTTGCCCATGAATGTGTCAAATTTGTCCTTCATTGATTCAGAGAGGGTCCGCTCTCCCATATTGAGGAAAAATAGTCTCGGGTCTTCTCTTTCTTTGGACAATCTTGTCATACACACAACTAGTGCAGTATCAATCGATAATGGGGGATTGAGCCAAAGTTGCCCCCCATGAATTCAGCTTCATCATACCTTCACACATGCATTGATCCTTGTACTTCGCCCGAAATGAAAAATTTCAAATATGTTCAATATTTCTTCCTTCTGCAACCTTGATGCCCACTCCTGTGGTTCGAACAAGATTTCTCCCATCCCTGGGATAGTCCTCATACAAAAATGTAGATCCCTAGCCAACTCAGGGAATTTCTATGTATCCGTGATGTCATGGTCCATAAACTTGAGGTTGGAAATATTCCCGAGCATGTCTTTGTCACTTCTTACACTAGTCATAACTGGTGCTACCGACACTCCATACTTTGCATTAGATGGTAGATTTATCTGTTCCATCATCCACCCTTGGTGTTAAATAGTCTCTATGAAACTCTATTGGCATCTTCGAAGCCGAATCTCCGGTTACCTCCTTGACCTCTGGTGATGCTAGTTTTTGTTTCGATTGTTTTTTTTTTGTTGTATATGGTCCTTCAACTCTCGGTGATGCCATTTGTTTCTTATGAATGGTTATTGGAATTAGTTTTGCGTCTCTTGGTGGTTTGTTCTAGCTCTCCTATGATGGCTCGACTCTATTCTCCAATTCACTATGGTTCGCTCTGTTTGATTTTCTCGCATGTAACAATGGTTTAAACTTAACGATTTCCTGTTGTTTTTGTTCTTTCAAGCTAACTAGACCTATCTCATCCTTCCTTAACTAACTTACCCAATCCGTCACCGTGGTTGATGAGTTGTTTGATAATTGCATCTTGATTACAAAATCCATCATGTGATTTATCCCTCGTACCATTGATCTGCTGTGATTTATGATGGCTTTTTCCATTTAAGAATTATACGATTGTTTTATGACCTGTCACTCCCACCATGTAACTGTCATTTCCAAGCTTTAATTTTTTTAATGGTGTTTTCATTGACAAACTACGCACTGGTTCATTGTTTTCTTATCTGTACGCATCACAATTTGTCTCTTCTGTCTCATCTCCTAGTTTGGCACAATGCTATACTAATGTGTGATGACCATTCATTATGTGCACGTTCTTATGCCTTGGTAATTGAACGTTTTTATTTTTTATTTTCGCTATATCTACTTTTTATTTTTTTTCCCTTATTTTTCTTTCCTACTATGATAGAACTACTATAACACATGTATTTAGGCACAACCCAAATTACTCCGAAGCCTATCGTCCATCTCTATAGATTTTCAACTGACTTCCATTTATCATTGCTTCTAAGACTTCTCCATTCAAGGTTTCCTACTCTCCATCACTTGTCTCTATTAGTTTTTGAATCATGTAAGGTCATAATCAGTGCATTTGAAACTTTTATGGATGCTGCATATACTTACTGTCATAGAGTAGTACCAAATATTTGACTTGAAAATTCTTTTGTTTGATGTGTTGATCATGCTAGGACTTCACTCTAGATTTCTATACTTGCTGGTGGAATCCTATGACAAACCGATCCTCCTCAAGGTATACTAATTGTGCCAACTTCGCTTCTATTGCGCCAATATCTGATAACTCTTTGATTATTGCAATGCGCAGGCTAGGAAAAATAAAATCCATTGTCATTACAACATCTTTCCCATAAACCAACCTGAATGGTGTCTATATTTTCAACTTCTTAATTGTAGTCCTATAATCCCATAATAATGTAGGAACTGTTAAGTCCTAATCATCTCTCCCTACATTGCAAATCTTTGTCAAGGAATTCTCCAAGACCCTATTAAAATATTCCATGGTTCAATTGGCCTGAGGGTGATATGGGGTTCTCTTTTGATGATGAATCTGGAACTCCTTATTCATTGCTGCAATTGTTTTTTTAGAAAGTGTGTCCCTTGATCACTAAGTAATATGTGTGGAAATCCAAACCTTGTGACTACATTTTCGATCAAAAAATGCACAACAGTTTCCGCAATATAGTATGTAATGGGGTTGCTTCTACCCATCTTGTCAAATACTCTATCGCAGTAATGATGTACCTTTCCCATCATCTTCTTTCTTGTGGGTTAATTGGCCCCACAAATTCTATGGACCATTTCTCAAATGATTGCAACATAACTTTTGGATTCAAAGGCATTTTGTCCCTCCTAAATGGATTTTCCATTCGTTGGCATATTTTCATTATTGAAAGTATTCCTTCACATCCTTGTAAAGTGTCGACCACCAAATCCCTACGCACAAAATATTCTATGCAGTTGCTCGCTATGTGTAATTTCCCCCAACAATTCCATTGTGTGCTTCTTCAAGTATTACTGACCTTTATTTCTCCAACACACAACATTTTAGTATTCCATCTGCACCCATCTTGTATAAGTTCTATGCAATCAACTGATAATATGTTGCTTTCATTGCCAATTGTTTCTTCTATTCTATATTCATATAATATGGATCCATGATTGTGTTCAGAAACTGTAAGATTTCCGAAAAATAATCATCGACCATCCTTACTGCAAATAAATACTCATCTGGAAAGCCATCATCTAAATATTCTGCATCGTCCCCTAACAATATGTGTGATATATGATCTGGTATTGCATCCAGGTTCCCTCGTTTCAATATGACTTGAAATTCATATTCCTATAATAATAAGAGCCACTTGAATATTCTCCCTCCCCAACACTGGCTTATTGACTAAGTATTTTAATGCAGAATGATATGTATACATCTTAAGGTGAGACCCTAATAGATAATGCCTGAATTTTTGTAGTGCATAGACCATCTCCAATCCTTCTTTTTCCATGGTTGTCATTGGAAATTCTGAGAGAGAGGGGTGAATTAGTATTACCTCTTTTAAAAAAATTAGTAATTACTTTGTTGTTTTATTAATCACCACAAATATTAACAATGGACTTGTATATAAAATCAATTATATAAGTATAATTAACAAGAATTACAAGTTTTTATAAAGAATAATATGAGATAGTGAAGGAAACTAATCCTTTTTAGAGAACCAAATCTAGGAGACACAAAACCCCTTCTGCATGGCACAAACCCTAGGAATCACCAACTCCCTTGTCTTTAGGGCACCAACTGTTGGGAGATTGGTTGTTGTCATTGATGTCAACCCTAGCCATTGGCTTTTGGACCCCACAGTGGATCAAACTAGATAGACATGAAGGAAATTACACATGAAGATACAACACCATGGATGGATAGTATAAGTCATGTCGCTTCTAGTGGTATGTGGCACATCACGTGGATCCTCACAATTGAGGATAAATGAATTTTTGAATATGACAATGTGAATTGGAGAAGAAACTACAAGTGGATCCTAACGTTAAAAGGAAGTGATATAAAGGACATAAATACATCTCATTATACATTCATTTTTCAACACACACAAGTTTATTAATGAACAAGGAGATATAAGTCAAATTTATGAGGAAATATGAAGTAAAGAAGGATGAACTTCAAGGGAGGATTAAGTCTTTTAGTGACGTGTTCTAAGGTATGTTATTTATAGTCCATATTACTATTTTCACTATAACTTTGTTTCTAGAATGATTCATATGGTTCAATTCAAAGGCTATTGAAAAGACATATCTAGGTACCTATGGTAAAAGTTTCATCTCTTTATTCACTATAATTTTAGAGATACACTCTGTGGAAGATAGGGTTTTTTACTAGTCATGAAGCTAGTCATAAACAAGTGTTCCGGGTAAAAGAATCATAACATCTTCATAAAGAATCCAAATGAAGTGAGACCAATTGAATTAGAAATA
The DNA here is from genome assembly GCA_900067695.1 of Picea abies. Taxonomy (NCBI): domain Eukaryota; kingdom Viridiplantae; phylum Streptophyta; class Pinopsida; order Pinales; family Pinaceae; genus Picea; species Picea abies. Next base: position 12,815 of record CBVK0100097476.1, read on the forward strand.
GTACGAGTTGTAGTTTCCTGTGTATGAATTTAAGAATATGGTGTTAACTATTGAGCACGGCAAATTCTGTACAAGTTCGCTCTCCTGAATAAACCATAATTGAATAAGGTCTACCATTTTCTCTATAACACCTTTTTATGGGAGGATTCACGGAGTTAAACTTGGAGTAGTTTTAGAGAATTCATTGAGTTATATTATCTATAGGATCAGAGTATTCCAAGAAGTGAAGAATTGCATAAGTAGAAGAAGTCTCGGGAAGAATTATCAGGTTCTATGTGATGGTTGGTTTATGGCGATAATTTAATGTAAAGTTTTATTGTCTCTCATATATTTTTGGGTGGGAGGAAGGGGAAAGGATGGAGAGGTAAACCCTCTCTTGATACTGGAGGATTTTATCTTCCTTTTGGAGGTTTATCCCTCCCATTATATTTGGAATCTATAGCTACCTTTGGAAGTCACTACTTCCTTTGAACAATAATATATGATTACTTCTTATATACCATGCATGGTGTATTGGTGTATCTCTTATACTATTCTTCATTGTTCATTGGATAGTATTCATTGCTAGTTGGATATAAATTGAATACATGATCTGATTGAAGTACAAGTTCAAAAATACTAATTGATCTAAATACTGATTCACCCCTCTCTCAGTATTTCCAACACCAACCCTAGGAAGCACCAACTCCCTTGTATTTAGGGAAACAAACCTAGGAAGCACCAACTCCCTTTTATTCACACTTTACTTAATAAAGGATGTGAATCCTTCCTTGCTCCTCCCTTCCACCCTCAATGCATAAGTATAATTGGTTCTTGTTCTTTGGACTCTTCTTCTTCTTTTTGGTCTTTGATCTAGACTACAAAGACTCTTTTTCTTCATTGTTCTTTCTTTCCCATATAGTATTCCAACTGGTGTGAGTGTTGAAGCATTGTGTCCCTTTGTTTGGACCATTGCACCTCTTCATTTAAATTAACAATAGTAACATTTGACTTTCATTTTAGAATTAACGTAAAATATTTTTCAATTTAGTAAGAGGGATTTTCATAAATCGATCATAGGTATGGATCGATTTCTTTTAACTTGATCCCATGCATTTTTATTTTATTCTTAATCTTCTGCTGCATCCCCAGTTCTCCAACGAATATTGTTTGAGATTTTCCATTATATTTCCAATTCATCGGATGTAAGTGATCACTTAATATAAATCATGAAAGAATCCAGATCTTGTCTGGTTCAAATTTTCTTCCTGACAATATAAATTCTTCCTCTGTATGTTAAAATTCACAGAGACACACTTTCAAGACCTCTATTCCATATGACCATAGATGGTGACTAAGTTCTAGGAAAAATGAGTGCTTAATCACTTATCAAGATTGACGGTCGCGTTTTATTTGCATGTTTGAGATGGATGGTTCTCGTTTACTTCGGGACTCAGAACTTTGTAGTCTTCCAATTATTCCAGAGTATATTTCTTTGAAGTGCATATACTATATTTACTAATAGATTGGAAGTTAAAAAAACATTCCTGAGGATTTTAGATCAACGAGCAGCATTAAGTTCGACCTTTGACGCTTCAGGTATTTTAGCTAGTAGAAGAATCTCAATATCCCCGAAGGATGTACTCCCAGAGTGACGTTGTTTGTTGATGTCACTGTTAACATGGAACTTAGCTAAGTGGATGCCACATGTCACCCTAATTTGTGACTTTTGCTATCCTTATGTTCCATAATGAACTTGACACTTGTCACCATTTGATTGGGCCACATGTCATATTCATCTTTTTCCACATGTCTTACTTCATGACTTCGGTACTTCGTGGCTTCGGGAGTTTTGGAAATTTTGTATTATCCTTCAATTATTGTTGAAGTTCTGACTAGATCTAGCATCGCACATTTTCAACTTGTCTTGATCCTATGGCCTTTCCTTATTCCAAAACTTCGAGGTTAAGGAGTTCTTGGTTTATCTGAGTTGATTATCATTGTAGTAGGTCAAGGCTTGAGTTGACCACCTTCTTCCTTGGCATGCTCTGAATAGATCAACGATTGAAGAGATTTCCTATTCTTCCTATGATCTGACGGTTGACAGGGGTTCATGACTTCAAGGCTTCGACCTTCAAGTAAATTCACCTATTCTAGACTCTTTTTCGCCAGAGTTGACTGAATTTCGTTACTTTAGGGATTTGACCTTTGGGTGAATTCTCCTGTTCTAGACTCCTTTTTGTCAGAGTGTCCAATGTCGTAGTTGACCTCCTAATCTAATGGCTTGTGTTTCTCTCGAGGAGATCTTAGATCAATGGTCTGCATGAGTTCTTTTAATTCTAGACTCGAGGATATTGTGGCTTACACTGCCCTTCTACTAAACTCGATTGGATGGTCATGAATTTATCCAAAATCCCTCCTTTATATAATGACTGGTGATATCATACAAAGATCCTGCTTCAGATCTGACAATTGATATTTAATCCTTCCCAACCTATGACTTTTCCTTGATCTAATGATCTTGGATTGTCTCGAGATAAGAATGAACGACTCCTGTGCGTCATCTCTTCTAAGCTTTGATTAATGCTCTTCCTTATGAGATTTGAGTTCGTATTGGATTTTTATACACCTTGTTGACATCAATGACAATATCGCACCATTGTGTCCAACATTCTCCCCCTTTGGCATTTATGGCAACGTTTTCTTTGAATTTTTATTTATTTATGTTGCTTATCAATTTCCTCCCCCTTTGGAAGCAATGACAGAGGGGATATTTCTTCTCTCCCCATGTGGAAATTCCCCCCCTGACCATGTGCCCCCTTTTCTTCTGATACAAGTTTTATGGTTTTAATGAGGTATGTGAATTACTCCCAATTTTTGTCGAAGATTTTCAAAAGTACGCCTGGGAAACGGTTTTGTGAATATGTCTGCAATTTGTTCTTTGGTGTTCAGATACACTATTTTAACCACCTTTTGGGTAACCCGATCTCTTAGGAAATGGTATTTAATTGGAATGTGTTTGGTTTTGGAATGCATTACTGGATTTTTAGAGATACTCTTGGCACTAGTGTTATTACAATTAATAGTAGTGGGATCATCATATCTTATTTGTAAATATTATAATGTTTGATTCATCCAAAGAAATTGTGTGCATGAAGATGAAACAGCAATGTATTCTACCTCTACTGTGGAAAGTGATGTGGATGTTTGTTTCTCAATTAGCCATGCTACTAGACACTTTCCTAAAATGAATGCTCCTCCATTGGGGATTTTCCTATCATCTATACTACTGGCCCAATATGCATCAATGTATGTAGTTAGATTGAAGTATTTATCTATTGGATACCATAATCCAAGTTCTAAGCTGCCTTTAAGATATTTGAATATTCTCTTTACTTATTTTAAGTGAGTTTCTTTAGGTGTAGATTGAAATCTCCATAGGAGTCCCACAACCTGCATGATGTCAAGTCGTGTTGCTGTTGAGTAGAGAAGACTTCCAACCATTGATCTGTACATCGTTTGGTCTAGTTTTGGTGAGTCATATTCTAGGATTAGTTTATATCCATTGGCCATGGGAGTACTCATAGGTTTATTGTTTTCCATTTGGAATTTCTTAGCATTTCATTGATATATTTGTCTTGGGAAGCGATTATTCCCTTTTCTGTTTGAGTTACTTGTAAACTTAAGAAGAAGGACAATTATCCCACCATAGACATTTCAAATTCTTCTTGCATTTTAGTTTCAAACTTTCTACTTAGTATAGTAAGATTACTTCCAAATATGATGTCATCTACATATACCACAAAAACAATCATGTTTTGATTCTCAATTTTTATGTATAATTTGTTTTTAGTAGTCCCTTTCTTATATCCTTGTTTTTGTGGGTATTGATCAAGCCTTGAGAACCATGCTCTAGGGGCTTGTTTAAGACCACACGAGGCCTTTTTTAGTTTGCACACATAGTTCTGATTTTCTGTTAACATAAATCCTTCTGGTTGGTCAACATAGACTTCTTATTCTAATGTTTCATTAAGGAATGTTGACTTGACATCCATCTGATAGATTTGGAAATTTCTGAAGCATGCAAATTCTAGGAACATTATGATGGCCTCAAGTCTTTCTACTAGAGAAAAGATTTCTTCAAAATCAATACCTTCCACTTGGGAATATCCTTTGAGAACTAATATTTCTTTGTTCTTTATAATCTCCCCATTTTAGTTTAGTTTGTTCTTGAAGATCCACTTGGTTCCCACCACATTCTTGTCCTTGGGTCTTAGAACTGGTTCCTAAGTCTGGTTCTTCTCTATTTGGTTTAATTCTTCATTCATTAATTTTATCCAATATTTACTTTTGTTGGATTCTTTAAATGACTTAGGTTCTATCAGGGTTAAGATTGCTTGTTTTGAGTCAAATGTGAGTCTCCTTCTTGTTTCCACTCCTACATTTTTATCTCCAATAATTTGACTTTCAAGATGATTATTTTGTACTCTTTTTTATGGAACTTTAGGAAAGGGAGTTTCTTTAATGTATTATTCATCAGTATATGGCTCATTTTCCCATGTTTCATGATCATCATCTTCTTGCTGAGATTCTATATCATCATCATCTTGTTGAGTTTGTTTATCAATTTTTGATATGTATTGGGATATGCTTTTCTTTAGTTTTAGATCATCTATTTTTACATTGGCACTTTCCACAATCTTTAGTAGTCTAATATTATAACATCTATCTACTTTCTTATTAGGTGAATACCCTAAAAATATCCCTTTATCGGATCTTGAATCAAACTTTCCTAAATTATCTTCATCATTCTTAATGTAACATTTACTTCCAAAAATTCTAAAGTGTTTTACAGATGTTGGCCTATCGAACCATAGTTCATAAGGGGTTTTCTCATGGTTGGGTCTCATCTGAGCTCGAGTAAGTATGTGGACTTATGTGTAGATTGCATCTCTCTATAATTTGTCTAGAATCTTGGCTTCATTTAGCATGGTTTTTGCAGCTTCTTGAACTATTCTTTTTTTCTTTTCTTCTACTCCATTCCATTGAGGAATCCTCGAAGATGAAAACTGTCTTTTGATACCATGATTTTCACAAAATTAAATGAACTCTTTAGAGGTGAATTCTCCTCCATTTTCTAATCTCAATCATTTGATTTTGAGATATGTTTCATTCTCTACAAGAGCTTTGTATGTTTTTAACTTCTCAAAGGCTTTTGATTTTTATTTTAGAAAGTATACCTAGGTCAACCTTGTGTAATAGTCTACGATCAACATAAAATGATGTTCACCATAAGTACTTTTAGTTCTGGTAGGTCCACATAAATCTATGTGAATAAGTTCTAATGGTTTTGTTGTGGAATGCTCTTTTGTTTTGAATCTAACTCTTGTTTGCTGCCCTATTTGACAATGTTTACAAATATAATCTAAAGGCTTAATAACTTTTGGTAGATCCCTTACTACTTCCTTCCCGTTGGCTTTGATTAAGTTGTCAAATATTAAATGTCCCAACTCTGATAGCTAGATTTCATCTACTTGGCTTATACAACATTTTTCTCCTTCGTCTATATTAAAGTTGTACACATTATTAGATTTTCTTGGTGCAACTGCTACCATATTTCCAATGTCCTTTTTTATGATCTCACATTTCTGAGAATCAAAGGTGAGTATGTGACCTTGATCACATATCTGACTTACACTTATGATTTTAGGTTTGAGATTTTCTACTAGAGATACATCTTCTTCTTTGGTTTTGATATTTCCTAAACTTACAGTTCCTTTTCCCAATATTTTGGCTAACATATTATCTCCAAAGGTTACTTTTCCTTTTCCTTTCTTGTTTAACTTGAGAAATTTTCTTTGATCTACAGTCATGTGTTTGGAACATCCACTATCTATATACAAGTGACATCCTTGTTTTCTTGCATATACAGATACATTTCACTTTGTTTTCTTTTTGCTCCATACTTTTTGATAATTAAGAATATTTATCTTTTTGTCATATTTTGACAATCTACATTCACTAGTTTTATGACCATAGTTGTTGCATTTGGAACATTCAATATTGTAGTCTTGTAAGGGAGAGAAAGAGTTATAAATTCTTCTTTCTACATTATCCTTATTATTTTCATATTTTTGGTCATTTCTTGGTTTGTACTTTCTATAAGATTTACAATGTATTTCTTTATGTCCAAAATTTTTGCAGGAATAACAATAACCAAGAAAGTTATATTGATTTATATTAGAGGGATTCCTTCTGATGATTCTATTCTTATTTCCACCTTCTTCTTTAGTAGGAAGTGCAGATTTCTGTTTATTTGGGATGGTTTTCAACAATGTTGTTCTTATCTTTCTTTCTTTTCTTCTTATGGGGTTTTTAAGAACATCTGCATAGCTGATTTTGTCATTTTATTGTTCTGTAGAGGGACCATATCCTATTCCTATGTTATCATTTGATGATATCTGATTGCTAAGAATTTTATTTAGTATTTTTGAGCTATTTTCAAACTTAGACTGAATATATTCCTTTTCTAATTTCCCTTTTATTTGAACTATTTCATCCTCCAATACCTTACATATTTGTTGCTTTTCATTGAGTTCTTTATTCAATATTTCTTCTTTTCTTTTCGTTTCTTGGAGTTTAGGTTTTAACACAATAATCAATTTTTTTGATTCACTAAAGGTTTTAAAAACTTCCTTTTCTCTTGATTTAGTAGTTTCTTCAATCTATAGAAGTTGTTCCCTTAGTAGCTTGTTTTGATTTTTGGATTTTCTTAGTTCTTCAATTGCACAAATGAATTATTCCTCAAGGTTCACTTCTTCTTCATCTTCTGAATGATTATCATCTTGAGTTTTTATTCCCATAAATAGAATCTCTGGCTACTCTTCTTCACTTTCTTTAGATGAGCTACTGTCTTCTTGGGTAAAGAACGTTTTCTTCTTCTTATATAACTTCTTCTTATCTTTGGTATTGTTTTTCTTATAATTTTTTAAGGTTCGTTCATCATCACTTTCCTCCTGCTTAGGATAGGGAAATTTATTGGAAAAGTGTCTAATTTTTCCATAGTTGAAACATATTAGAGGAATATTTTCTTTGTATTTCTCAATCCCTTTCTTGAGTTTTTTTCATGAAGTTGGAAATTTCTTCATCAGATATATCTGATAACTCCTCATTGGCCTTTTTCTCCTACCTCATATTTGTTTTAGATTATTTAAAGTATGTTTCTCCTTTTGATGGGTTTTCGCTCCCTATTCTCATCTCATATGTTGTAAGAATTCCATGAAGCTGATCTATTGTCATTTTGTCAAGTTTTGGACTATCCTCAATTGTGGAGATCCTAGCATCATATCTCATAGGTAATGAGCTTAAGATATTTTTTACAATAGGTTTATCAGTAAGTTCTTCTCCTGCTACTCTGATTGAATTAACCACATCATCCACCCTATGAAAGTATTCAACAATGTTCTTTTCTTCTCCTGTAGTTTAGCTTCCTTGAATTTTTTATTTCCTTCATATACAACCTCCAATTTGTCCCATATTTCCTTACCTGACTTATAATGCATTACCTTCACACATATGGAATTTGTCAATCCTCCTAGAATGAAATTAAAAACTATTGAGTTGTCATTGCAAATATTCTTTCTTGTAGTATTAGTGGGTGGAGTAGCTGGTGCAGTGTAGCCATCTACAACAGATTGCTAGACATCAAAACCAAGAGCCAACATGTAGCTTTTCATTCTTATTTTCTAGAGAGCATAACCACCTCCATTAAACAATGGTGATTTTTTGGAAGACATTCCCTCTTCCTAATCCATTTCAGGATCTACCTTCTAGTTATTAAACTGTTATGAAGGCACTCACTCTGATACCAATTGTTGGAAATACTGAGAGGGGGGTGTTGGTTTTCCCCTTTCGTTTTAGCGATTTACCATTACAGATTGACCCTGGTTCATAACCAAGAAGATTCCCAACAAAATCCCTTAAGATTATAGGCCCCTCTGGTTACCAAGAAGGAAACACAATACACATAGTGCACTGTGCAATCTCACCTAAGATAACTCTTATGGGTGGCTGCAATACTCAGGTGTTTGTAGCTTGGGACTGAGTGAGGTCTGTACTTGTATTTTGTAACCTTTTTCTAGTCTATTTAACATCCCGCTATAACATTTATTCTACATATGCATGTAAAATACCATATCTACTTAATCATTTCATTCATTAAACATTCATAAATTAATAAGACACAAATATACATTCATTCAATCCCACAACACAATGTTACTGTGGTTCACCCCCTCTTGGACTACGTCCACAAAGATCTGGCTCTTAGGATTTTATTATAGCTCAAAATGATATCACGTCGTGTGTTTACATTCTTAGTTCTCATTCTCCTCAATGGCTCCTCTATCCCTGTGAGGATGACTATATCGCACCAGGATCCTCAACCTGTGATCTAACCCTTGGGATCAAGTCGCTCATTCCCTCCTTAACTCACTAGCTTAATGATTTGTACAGTTCTTACAATACCCTTCCCCTCTCTCTCCCCTCTCTCTCTCACTCTTAGCCTCTGTCCCCTATGTCCCCCTCTTCTCTTAAGTACTACTATTTATATTTTTGGCTCACTATCCATTACAATGTATTACAAAAAACCTAACCCTAGCTTCATTAGGCCTTCCATGCATGCGCATATGCTGATTTTCCTTCCAACTGTCTCTTTCCTCTTGCATGTATTTCTCCCTAAAATATCCTTTCTTTATGATTTGTACTGCTTCCAACAGCCCCCCAAAACTAACATGTGGCTCATCTTGAGCCACCTAACACTGGAATGATTTGTCAATCTCTCTTACGATCACTTGAAACTTATTCGTGAGCTTCGTTGCTTGCATTTGGGCCCACACGGTCTTCTCCTTGAGTGCATCCAATACCTGCATTTAAATCTCATCGCTGACCATCCTTGTGCACTCTTCTTGGGTTTGTGCCATATTCATTTTGGCTTCCTCCATCTATGCAGTGACCTATGTTGCTCGCTCCTAGAGTGGTTCCATTTGATCCTAGCGCTCCTTTTTCTATGTCTACGTAACTATGATTTCTGCCTACAGTTTCTTCGTATCCTGCACTCCTTTGGTGCACTCCATGATCGACATTGCATTATTCCCATGCTTGAGATCTTGGATAGTTATTCTTATCCTTTCTCCTTCCTAGTCCCACTGCTGGACCTACTGATCCTCTTCCAGCTTCACCTAGAGTTGTTTTTCTCTCTTGAACAAGTCATCCTCCGTGTGGACTTGTCAATCTATCTCCTTTATTTGTGTTGTTACCTCCTGCTTCCTTTGCTTCTTCAGCTCTCGTGGAGTGCTAGGTATGATCTACTCCCTGAGGTGTTCAATATCATGTTGGTATTGATTGATTGTCTTCACAATCTAATCAATCTTCTATGTCACCATGAGTTCGGCCATATATGCGGTATTTGGGATTTTCTCATAGGCTATGACCAAATTCTGCTCCGGCCTATTCATGTGGTCCTTCTCATCTTTGGTCTCGATCTTAGCCTTCTCAAGTACCAAATCCAGCTTGTCCCAATTGTGCTTTGCCTATTGCAGTTCTACTGCATCTGTGCGTGTGCGAGATTGTACCTCATGTGTGACACTGACTTGTAGTTTATACAAAGCCTTGGTTGGTATCCACGTTAGTACCGACTGTATTTGAGCCAAGTCCTTTAGGGGTGTCTACCTCATGATTTCATCCATGTGCATCATGCTGGATATGACGTGAAATGTCGAGCTTGACTATGTTGTTGTATGGATTGTATCCTGCTCGCTTGATCCAACTTTGCCTCCTATATGTGATGTTGATGGGACTATTCCTATGTTATTGCTGGATGACTGTGCTTCTCCGAGATGCTTGAGGAGCTATTGCATGTGTACCATCTCTTCGTCAATTCTATCCCTTTGGTGGACGACATTATCGAATTCCTCGACTGTGAGATCTTGGATCATTTGGGCCACCATGTCTACATCGTCCTTAGTGATTGTGTGCACCCCTCATCTGTATGACTAGCCTCTTAGTATGGCCTTGCTCCCGTGGAGTAGCACTTGATGTAGTTCCTTGTGCTGCCTCATCTTGTTTCTACTACACCTGTGGCTCCTGTGTGTTGTTCTTATTCCCTGCCTGGGCGCTTGTCTTGGATATCCCCCCTTTTTTCTGTTGTGCCTTGTTCTAACCTATCCTTAGTTTCTTGGGCACTGTTATCTCCTCAGCATGTGTTTGTTCCTATATTATCTCCTCCTCTATCTCTGCAGGTATTTTTCGAATGAGGAATGGAATCCTTCAATCATATTCCCAATCCTTAATGGCCATATTTATGTCCTCCTTCTTGATGCAATAGTGCAGTTGTAACCATTTATTGTCAGGATATTTCCATGCCTGGATCCACATCGCATGTCTACTGGCTTTGAAGCTAGATATACCCTGATACTATGTGATTGCTTCCGGTGTCACCCTCCAAGTGTTGGCGATGTTGTCCTGTATGTCGTTGAGGTAGCCTTCGAATATGGATACATTCACCTTTCTATTCTTGGAGTCCGAAGCGGACCCCAACAATAAGTATCATGCTCTATGGTAGGGATTGGGTATAGTGGAAAAAAATGAATACCTCGGCTCCTTCCATTCAATCAAGGCTATGAGGATGAGTAGCCATGAATAATGAAAGTTTGTCCCTAGATACTATGCATCCTTGCAGTCATCTAGGAACAAATTCAACAAATAAGGGGCCCAACTGAGTGTGGTGCCTTCTACACACTGTCTTGCTGCTATGGAAATCCCGATCGAGACTTCTTCCTTGCAGCATTTCCTGAGTAATTTACATGCCATGATTTATGTGGCCATTCTTGTCACGACGTCACTAATATGCTTGATGATGATTTCACGTGACCCCATTTCGGTGCCATATTTATTCTTCATTTCCTCGGCCAATGCTTTAGCCTTCATTTTGTCCTCAAGGAACTGCACAAGATCATCAACCTGTGATGTATGTGATGAGTTCTATGTCTATTGAGACCAATTGTTCCAGCCACAAGCATCTGCCATGGGTGACTTCCATCATATTCTTGACACAGTTGTTTGCATACTAGCCCCTTCCAAAGTGTAGTAGGTCCAAAAGACCTAGAATCCCATTTTTGGCTAGTCCTGCTACCCACTAGACTGTATGATTAATTGGTTCGCCAAAGGGTCCTATACCCATAGTCTATAGATAGAGTTGCTTGGCGAAATCTAGGAACTTATCTGTGTCCATCACGTCATGGTCTGAGTACCTCAATTTCTCCACATAGCCTAACAGGTTTGTTTCTATATGTACCCCTTCCGGAATTCACGGAAAGATAATGGTTGTGGTGAGTTGCATGTGTGGTGACCTTTGTACCGTCTTCTTTCCCTTTCGTTGTGGTCATTAACTCGAGGTTCCAACCTCCATTGTTTGTTGTTCTTCATACTCATCTAGTCAGCTGGTGACATCTTCCACTGCTCCCTCCCATGGCTATTCTAGCATCATTGTCTATGATTATTTCAGTGTGGCCAGTTCTGCATGGTTTGGAGCTGTCCCATTGTCTCTAGGGGCTTCTTCAGGGTTTTCGGGGTGCACTTGGTTTCTTGCATCCTTAGCCTATTGGCCCTATCCCTCTTTGTCTGCTGGGTTTCCTCCAAAATGGGTGTGGAGCTTCTTGGTGTGATAATAGGCGACGAGATTTCATCTATATTGACACATTATGGAGGCTAAGGTGGTTTTTGATCTCTTCCCTATGGTTGTGATGGTGCTCTAGCACTGCTTCAAGGTTGTCTGGTAGTATGGATTGGTTATCCCTATTTTGGTGGTGCCATGGTGGTAAATATGTCATTTGACGAGCTTAGTGGCCTTTCTAGCCTCTACAACCTTAACTCATTTCTTCGTATGCTCTATCGCTCTATTCCTTTCCTGATTTCACAATAACCTTTCCACTCCCACATGCTTGCTTTGTATCAATGTCATGTGAATCTTGTTGGAGACATTACCGCGGTTTCATTTTAATTGAACCGCATGTTCTCGCGTACTTTCCATTGATTTCCTTTGCCATCGCCAGTTGGCACGATTAATGCGACGTCCCGTCATTCATTTCTGGCATTCAATTCTGATAGCAGCCATCAGTTGGCACTTCTTTTTTCGTATTTGTCTTTACCGCTATTTCTTCTTTGTAATGATCATTGGCCTTGTCTCCATTGGGATAGTGTTTCCAAGTGTGTGTGTCATTCTCTTTTTGACACAGTATACCTCTGTTGTTATCTTTTGATGTCTGGCACAATGCGACATTTTTTATTTTTTTTAAGTGCTAAGGGGTCGATTGTCCCTATACAACTTTAGTCGCCTCCCATTGATCATCCCTCTAAGTTATGTGCCTCCTAAATCCTTCAACTGTAAAAATCCTCCATCTGTGACAATTTTTACTTTGTATGGTCCTAACCAATGCATTCTGAGTTTTCCTGGGTGTTGAAGGGATTTACTGTCATACATCAACACTAAGTCTCCTTCCTTGAAATTTTTCCTCTTGATATATCTGTCATGCTAAGATTTTTCCCTTGATTTCTAGACTTCATGGTGGAACCCTACTATAATCCTACCTTCCTTCATGATCATCAGTTGATTTAGCCTATCCTATACTGCACCTCGTTCTGTCATGTTCGTAATCATTGCTACGTGCAGACTAGGTACCAAAAATTCTAGTGGCACCACCGCTTCTTGTCCATATACCAATATGAATGGTGTTTGTCCTATCAACTTTTTGCATGTGGTCCTCTATGCCCACAATACTGCGGGTATATTTAGGTCCCAATCATCCCTACATTACAGATCTTCATTAGTGCATTTTCAAGGATCTTGTTAAAGGATTCTATTGTTCCATTTTCTTAGGGATGATATGGTGTACTCTTTTGATGATGGACCTCGAATTCCTCAGTCATAGCCTTAATAGTGTTGTTAATGAAGTGAGTGACTTGGTCACTCATCAAAATCCTGGGACAACCAAATACGGTGATCACTTGTTCGAACAATAAGTGTGTTGTTGTCTCTTCGCTACAATATTTTACTAGTGCTGCTTCCGCTCATCTTGTCAGGTATTTCATCATGGTGATAATGTAAATTGCTCCTGTCCTTTTTGTGGGTGGATTAATTGGTCCCACAAAGTCTATTTCCCATTTTTCAAATACCTGCAAAGTTACCTATGGTCACAGGGGAATATCGTTTCTTCTCTTCGGTTTACCAACCCTATGACATACATTGCATTTCTGGTAGTACTCTTTTGAGTCTCTATCAATGGTCAAACACCATAGCCCTACGTGCAATACCTTCCATGTGGTATCTTTTCCTGTGTAATGCCCTCCTGCTATTCCCTGATGAGCATCTACTAAAATCCTTGGTCTTTCATGTTCTAGCACACATATTCTCAAGATGCTATCTGCGCCCATTTTGTATAAGTGTCCTACAATCAACTGATAGCATGCAATCTAGACTACCATGTTTTTCTTCTGCGCAGTGTTATATTGATGTGTGTAGTGTCATATTCCTGTGGTGCGGTCCCTATACTCAAGTATTGGATAATGTCTATGAAGTATTCATTGACGATCTGGACTAAAAATAATTGTGCATCTAAAAAATTGTCCCCTATATTTGTAGGTTCCTCCCCATTCATGATCCTTGATAGGTGGTCAACTCCTGCATTTAGCTTCCTTGGCTTGAATATTACTTCAAAATAAAATTCTTTAAACAACAATAGCCATCTACAAATTATCCCCCCCAACCCTGGCTTGTTGACTAGGTATTTGAGCGTTGAATGGTCTGTGAACATCTTGAAATTTTTCCCCAATAAGTAATTTATGAACTTCTGAAGTGCGTAGACCATATCTAGGCCTTCCCTCTCCGTAGTGTTGTAATTCTTCTTCGATTATGAAGTTTTCTAGTAGAAAATGTGATGGGATGATCCAATTCTCCTTCTCCTAGTTGCACCAGAATAGCTCTAAGTGCTATGGCCGATGCATCTACATGTACGTGGAATGTCTTATCCTAGTCTAGGAATACTAGTATTGGTGTGGTTACCATTTTTTCTTTCAGCATATCCATACCATGTTGAAAATCCTCATTCCACGGGAAATTTGTGTCTTTCCTTAGAGGTTTCTCCATTTGGGAGATGATCTGCACGTACCCTTTTATAAATTTTCTATAGTATCTTGTGTGTCCCAATGTCACTCTTAGTTGAAAGAATGTTTTTGGTGGTGGCAGGTTAATAATTACTGCAATCTTGGCAAGATCTACTAGTAAACCTTTCTTGCATATTGTGTGGCCCAATAGTATCCCAAAAGGTGTTCTGAAGATGCACTTATGGATGTTTAATGATATCTGGCACTGCTTGCATATTTATAACATCAGCCACAAGACCTATACATGGTCTTTCAACATACTATAGATTGTCCAATCATCCAAGTATACCTCTAGAAATTGGTGGATAAATTATTTAAATGCAGCTATAACTACTCTGGAAAATATTGATGGTGCATTCTTCAGTCCAATAGGCATGACTTTGTACTGGTAGGATCCCCATTCTATCGCAAAGGTATTCTTGTACCAATCTTCTGATGCTATCTTTATTTGGGGGTAGCCTGAGAATCCATCAATGAATGAGTATGCTTCCTGATCTCCCAAATTTTCTACGACTTCATCTGTAAAGGGTGTAGGGAAGGGGTCATGTAGGCAACCATTATTGTGATTTCTTATATCTACAAAGATTCTTGTGCCTCCTTTCTTATTCTCATGAACTACCATGGGGCTTATCCATTCTAATTCTTCTACTGGTTTTATGATTTCATCCTCCAACATCCTATCGATCTCAGCTTTAACTTTTTTCTTATATATCGTATTTAGTTTGTATGGTCATTGTCTAATCGGTCTTGCCTCAGCTCTGAGTGGTATCTTAATTTGACCTAGCTCTCCTTCTCTGCCCTTCATTTCTGTGAAATTTGTGGGGAATAGGTTGTTGTACTCGCGAAGTAACTCTGTTATGGTTTCCACTATTTTCTCATCCTAGTAGTCTCCAATGCTGGCCATTTTGGTATTCTAAACTATCCCAATGTTGACTTTCTTCACCTTGATCGATGCAACGATTACTTATGTTTATATAGGTGGACCTTCCACTTCTCTTTCTCCTTCAACTTCCTCAATTTGAATATCTCATGGATCATCTTCATCTGGTACTTCTTCCTGTACATGGTAGCATGACAATAGTTCTTTCACTATCTGTCTATTCTGTTGTTGTTCTTCTGTTATGAGTTCAACTTATGCTTCCTTAATGAATATCACCCCTCTTATTCGTTTAAGTGCTGCATCTATACTGGGGTTCTCATGCTCAAATGATAAAGTGTCTGTAAAGTTTAGTTGTAGTAATATCCAACTCATAGTTCCTGTGCGTAGTTCCTAGTCTGTATACCATTTTGTTGGGATTCCCTCTAATGTCTGTATGGAATGATGAGGTCATTCCTTTGGGGGTGTCATTTTCCACAACTCTCTACACTCCTCCAAGTGTTCTGCTGGTGCCCCATGTACATCATATTTTTTTTGTTGGTTGATTCTTGGTTCTGGACCAAACCTAAAGCACAACAATCGCTTACATTGGTACCAGTCCTTGATTGTTACTTTGTGTGTGCCCCACCATCTTGCAGGTGTGGCCTTGAGTGATATATCTAGTGCTAAGAGTCTCTTATTTTATAACACTTCATATTCGTAACATGTCAAGAATAATTATATATCATTTACCCCATGGAAACTGGGTGGTTTCGTTATCTCCATACCTACCCATCTTACTCTGTGGTCTATTCTTGCACATATTCTTGTGGAAACTTCATACAACCTTTGTTGCCACTTCTTTAAACCCATATATGAGTCTGCCGCACATGAGGTGATTCTATGCGAACTGAGTATCCCATCTACTGTTGGGTTTACATAATCATCATCTTGTGCAATTGTTCTGTACAACTAGCTAATTTCCTCCAAGTTCAAGAAAGTAGGCTCTACGAACCTTTCTCCTTCCGATGGGTCTAATGGCACAATGAACTTGTATTCTGCCGAGTCAAAGGTAATTTTCCTTGTCTTTAAGTTGATTATGGCATGTTTATCAAATGACCAATCCAATCCCAGTAATGTTGGATATGGTTTTGTGTCATCCACTATCTCTATTACTTCGAAGTCAGCTTTATTGCGCACTCCATCCAGGTCTATTGTCACTCCTTTTAGTCTCCCAATTGGTAGGACTCTGTGTTGATTTGTCAGTTTCAGCTAAATGATTGAATATCCTAATGCGGGCTCTCCCATACATTTCCATGTCTTCTTGGGTAATACATTGACTTCGGATCATAGATCCAGTATGATATCTCCCATGTTAAAATCTCCAATGTTGGTGTTCAACATGAACTTCCTACTTGTTCTTCTCCTTGTATGTAGGTGATTGAATTTTTTCTGTTCTATCTTTCCTTTTGTCTCTATGCTACATTTTTCTAGTATATTTTGTAATAATTTGACAACATATGGATCATTTAGTAATTTTACACATGATTGCAAAAATCCTTTGATTGTACCTACTTGTCCCAGGGGCTGCATTTCCTTGGCATGCTCCAACGATGGATGCATATAGTACTCTAGTACTTCCTTACTATTCTGCATGGTTGAGGTCAAAAAAATGTCAAGCTTCATAAATTCTTGTTTGGATTGATTAAATATCTCCTTCTCATTCTGCGTGTCAAACTGCTTCCTTGGTTCAACATTCTTCTTCACCCATTGGTATTGTACTGGATCTTGTCGTATTATGTCGTTTCCTATTTTAGCTCCTCTGCGTGTAACTATGTTGATGTTTCTTCCTTCATCCCTTGCTTATGCTAAGATCCATTGAATATTCTAATTGTTTTGATTCCTCTTTTCCTGGATATTCCCTAATAACATAGGACATTCTTTCGTGTCATGATCCGATGCGCGACAATACATACAAGTCCCTAGTGGAAGTGGAAATTCTCTTGCATAATGTCCTGTTTGTTGACAGTTGTGACATACCACTGGTCCTCTACCTATTCCAAGGACTCCTCTTTCTCTTCCTCTACCTCTGTAGCTAGCTCAATCCCCTCACAGCACGTTATGCTGAGGCACCTGGTTATACTGCATGGTATTGTAGTGGGGATGCACTATGTTATATGGTTTTTGCATAATATTATACTGTTGTTGTGCAGTCTTGTATGGGGTTGGTACTTGGTTAAACTAAGGTGCAACTTGCTCGATCATAATTTATTCTTGCACCCTATATGCATCTGATTTCCTTTCTCTCATCAACTCCATGGTTCTACAGTCTTTGTCATCATGGCCTACTGACTTGCAAAATTTATAATAAGAACTCTTTGGAATTTTCTGGTACTTCTGCATCATTGGGTAGTGATATGGATCGTGGCCTTGTTTATTACAGATTTCACACTATAATCCTCCTGTTGGTAATAGATTTGGAATTCCTGCTTCCATGTATTGCGTGAATGTTGGAAGCTCATTCTTATGGTGTCCTTTTGTCCTTCATGTGGTACACCAAACGAATTCTCTTTTGTCCTTATTTTCATTCTGGTTTAGCTGGAACGTTAATTTCTTCAGATCCTCCTTTATCTCCTCGATGGCTGGATATGTCTTTTGATATTGGTTTTCTTCCAGTTGCAGGGTTTCCTACAGAGCCACTTCCTGCATCTGAAACTTTTGTTGTCACAGTGGATATTTAAAGTGTGGTAATAGTGAGTTGACGAACATGTACTTGTGTTGCATATCTGTTATGATATATTTTAGTTTTCATTTCGGTCACTTGAATCTATGGTCAATCTCCCATACAAATTCTCTTGGTTTCTGTCTAATTTCTATCATCTCATTCATGTATTGGTCCTCTGAACTTAGCTTCTAAAACTCACTTATGAGCAATTTATTGATGTTTGTCAGTGTCCTTGTTGTCCCAGGTGGAATGTTTACATATAGACGCATGCACCAGTCTGGTGCACGACCTCTTAGCATGATATCTAGTTATGAAAGTTTAGTGTCTTCATTAGTTCGCTATTTTTTTTCCCAAATATTTTCACACATAAACAGGTGCTTTTCTGGGTGCTCCGATGCTTCTCCTTTGAATTTTGGTAACCTGATGGTGGGATCATGTCCTACCATCCTGAATGTTGAACTACTACCTCCGCATGGTGTAGATACTTGACTAATTCTTCCCAAATTAGATCCCCCAGTTGTTGTTCCTTGTGTAGATGTACTTCCTGTTGTCTTCCTCCTCTCGAAATTAGGTTGTCTAAATGGTGGTGTTATTTTTGGTGTGTTAGTCACACATGGGTTTATGGGTTCCACATTGACATTAATATTGATAGGATTTTTTCCTTCTATTCCCACTCTTGGACCTCTCGTCTTCCTCTCATATGTCACATGCAGGATTTCGACAATTTGCTCCACAACCCATAGATCCTCTACTTCCTCTTCATCACTTTCCAAGCCTTCCCTCGTGGCTACGACTCTCTTCTTGGTGTTCACCTTGAATTGGTAGGGTACTCCACTGCGCGTCTTTCCGGCTTTTTCCATGATCAGCTTGATCTGGTCATTGTCCATCATGATTGGGTCCAAGAACTCCTCCTTCTATCCTTTATCCTCTTCTCCTTCCATTTATCCATTTTTTGTCATTGCTTCTTGCTTCCCCCATGCACGTAGGGAATTTTAGATGTCTGACTCCATTTTAATTACACCTTTGTTATATAACAATATCTTAATGGAAGTATATAATGATCAGAGGTGCCTGCATCAAGGTACCTTCAAGAAGTCTTGTTCAGCTGCACTGTAGGATTTTTCTATATCTATTGCAAACTCTGTGATAAATCCAAAAATAATGTTGTCTAACCAAAAATCTACTACACACATGAATTTATTATCAACGCATTGTAGCTGTGTGATCTCTTTGGTATTACACTTTAGCTATCTGATCTGATTTGTTGGATGGTTTTATTTCAATATTTTTATCCACTCTTGCAATATGTGTGGGAAATCACATAAAAATACTTCATGCAAGTCGGTGAATATGTACTTGTCCATATACTTGAACGATGTTAACCAGGGGTTTATGTTATCTTTCTTCACAAACTCTGGCTCCTTTTTCTTGATCCATATTTCGATCTTTTCCTTTGTGGGATTCCACGGTCTCAACATCCACTTCTAGCAGTGCATTCTCTTACCTTTTTGTCATCTGATCTGGTATTCTTTTTTCATGCCTTCTGCAGATCTCATGTGCTCCATCCCATTGTCTTCCAATTAGCTAACAAAAGAACCATTTATTGGGTTTCCCCTTTTGTTTTAGCTATTTACCATTACATATTGACCCTAGTTAATAACCAAGAAGCTTCCCAAAAAAATCCCTTAAGATTATTAGCCCCTTTGGTTACCCATAAGGAAATGTAGTACACAGAGTGCATTGCGTAGTCTCACCCGAGATAGCTCTTATGGGTGGCTACAATACTTGGGTGTTTGTAGCCTGGGACTGAGCAAGATTTGTGCTTGTACCTCACAACCTTTTTCTAGTCTGTTAAGCCCTAATATTGGCTCATTACCCCATAATTGGGGCATATTATATTAGTAATG
>CBVK0100097477.1:0-32495 GCA_900067695.1 Picea abies
ATATATATATGTATATATATATACCTACCAATCACGTGCATCTCCCTCTATTAAGTACATGAACATATTCATGAGCACATCCTCGTTATGGTTTAGGTTTTATGTGAATATCTAGTCATTAGCTTCATCATTGTTTTCATATTTCTGTGGTGAGGAGTTTTCAAGTTATTTGTCGGATAATCCATAGTTGGTGTCATTTTTTTCATCGACGTTTCCAATCCGAATCGGGATTCATCATCAGGACTAATCGCCAATTGATAGCTTGCTGATCTCGGTCAATTAATAGTTAAGATGCAGGATATTTTAAGATTTTACCTAGGTCAGCTGTCTAAAAACCTAATTTACAGAGTTTTAAACAAAAATTAAACTAAATAACAAATTTAATGATAGTTCCTAATAATTAATAATATAACATAAATTATTACCAAGGTTGAATGTAAAAGTTTGTTTAATAGTGTTTTTAAATTTAAATATGTATAATTATAAGTCTAGGGTTTTGAATTAGATTGACTATTTAATTATTTAATTAGTACTTTTAATTAATTGAATTATATTTATGGTTAATATATGAAGGAAGATTTTAAGTTATGGTTTGGTTGTTTTAGGGTTAGAGTTAGATAGTTTTTTATTTAATTACTTATTAGTACTTTTTAATTTATTTTTAAATTTAAGGTAAAAAGTTTTAGTTATGGTTTAGGTTTTAGTTGATTAGAATAAATCTAGGGAATTGTTTTTAGTAGTGTTAAAATGTGTATTTAGTATGATTTTTAGTATTATTAGGTCCAAGTATTGAAGGTTTTTTGTATATATAAAATAATCCTAATTTTTTGTATATTTTTAGTAGCATTAAGTAACTAGAGTAACCTAAGTTATCAGAGCACTCAGAGCACTGGTACAAGTGGTTCAGTGCCTACTCAATCAAGAAATATAGGAAGATCTATGGTAGATGAGATGAGGTTACCCACCTTTAGGGGACATGGATCTGAAGATACAGATCAACATTGGTTCTTATGTGAAGCCATGCACTAAGATGGTACTAAGAATGTCACTGATGAAACTATTAAGAGAGATCAGTTTAGTACTACCCTAAGAGACTGCGCACTGAGATGGTACATGAAATTTGTCCAAGGAGTTGCACAACCAGAACCACTGAATGTCATTAAGACTGTGTTGATTTTCGAATTCAAGAAACCCAAGTCAGAGTCACAGTGCAATACAAAGTTGAAAGAAATCAAACGGAGAGTATTTGAACCTATGTGGGAGTTTGATCATAGGTTTAAGACCTTGACAGACCACTTGAGTTTTCATATTCCAGATGAACAGAATAAGGAATGGTTCATTTCCGACCTCTTTCCACACATTAGAGTCCCTCTGATGCAATAACATATCGCTTCATAGGATGAGGCATTGGAGATCGCCATGAAACTAGAATCAGTCCCTATGGGAGAATCCACCTCAGGTATGAGCTAAATTTTGTGTCAGCTAACTAGTTTATCTCTGCAGGTCGAAGATATGAAGAAAGACAAGGGAAAAGATAAAAGAGATGAGATCTGGTGTATCAAATGCAAATCAAAAGGCCACGATAAGGAGAATTGTCCCCTATTTCATGAGTACTTGGCCTCTGGGGCTTCGATCTCTTTGAATCAAGTTACTCTATCCTGGTGCGAGGTATGTAGAAATAGACATAGCCCTGGTGAATGCTACTACATGTAAAAATATGTCCAGACACCTACAAACCTCTACTACACATTCTGTAAATATGTGGGGCACGATGAGAAAGATTGTAGGGCTTATGACCTCTTTCACAAAAGATCAAGAGACACATATAGAATTCAAGGCGAAGTACAACAAGAAGGAAATACTGCACAGTTTAACTCCCCAGGAAGAGGAAACTTCAACCCTCATGGTGGATTCATAGGAAGAGGACAAGGAGGAGGCATGGGTGGAGGTCGAGGTCAAATAATTTGTTATAACTTTGCAAAGCCAGGTCACTTGGAAAGGGACTATCGTAACCCTTCTACCACTTATAGTTACTACAACTCATTTGAACATGTTATTGAAGATTGTCTTGTGTTGTTAGCCAAACTTCAGGAGAGACAAGGAGGAAACCAAAAAGTACAACTAATCTTAGAAGAACCTCATGGAGAGGATCCCAGAGTCGTTGCTATCATGAGAGGAGGCTCTTCTATAAGAGAAGACAGAGTGACTCCAGAAAAGACCGCAGAGGAATTAGGGGTCAGAAGAGCTACAAAGAAGACATAGTTCGATCCGAGGGAAGAAAAACAGACATTTGAAGAGGAAAGAAAATAATTTGGAAGAGATCAAGATTCTTCATCAAATACACAAGTAGAAGTGAGAGAATGTGGAATTCCTTTGGCATTTGATCAGTCTGCATCACTTGGAGAAGGAAAAGAGGTAAGCAAGCTTATGGAATTCTTATGTACTTGCATTAATCTAATTAAGGATGAAAGAGTTGTACATGAACCACAAAATTTGATCAGACAATATGGGATAGGTAGGATAGCTCCTCTACTGAACAAAGAAGTACATCAAGTATCCAGAAAGAGAAGGACAAATAAGGAACTACACCTGAATGCACAGATTGGAGATTATGACATAGATTATGTGGTCCTTGACTTAGGGTCAGAAGTCAATGTTATGATGAAGCAGACCTATGCACTGATGGGAAAACCTAAGTTGATATATTCCCCTATCAAGCTTAGGATGGCTAATCAGCAAGCAGTAAGGCCCTTTGGAAGAATGGAGCATGTCCCTATGGACATATACGGGGTAAGGACATTTGTGGATTTTGAGGTGATTCAGATAGTTGACGATAGTTGTCCTTATCCTGCATTGTTAGGAATTGATTGGGATTTCAATAATTCTACTGTTGTTGAATTAAAGAAAATAAGAATGACATTTGAAGGTGATGGCCTTAGGGTTATTGCACCTCTGTATCCTAATGAAGGTCGTAGATACACAAAGGCCATAAGAGAAGAATACTACGCATATGGGCTAGAAAATATTTACAATTTGACAGCAAGACATCAAGATTACATTAATCCTACAGCAGATGGGAACTTAAGCTGGAGAAGCGACAACGCATGCTCATTAGATTTAGAAGAAGCACTGGAAAAATGAAAGAACAAGATGTATGAAGTTTATGTGTGGAGGTGTGATAGATTGACCAGGGAATTTCACTGGATTGGCACAGAAGTAAGCAATCTGCCCACCTTTGACAGTTTAAATCATTTAGAAACATTCTCATCGGAATTTGAAGAAATTGTACCAATACAATAGTGATTGTTGGCACTGGATGAAGATTTAAAAAAAATGCCATCGAGATTGTGGGGAGCACATATGAAGAACATCGTGGAGTGGATGCAATGTCACACTTTGATGACAGTGTTCTTTTTAGAGCAAACCAAAGGGTGTGAAGTTAGATACACAGGTCAAAGATGTCTGAATGACCATGTGCGAAGATGTGAGGAGGCATGGAGTAGCATCCCTCAAGAGAAGTGGGTGGATAGATTCATCAACACTTTGGATACAACACCTATAAATTGGTATCTACAATCATAATTGTGCCTCACTACTGCAGATTGGCATGGTATGACTCAGAAATTCGTAGCTACATTTTTATTTGAGATTCAGTATCCTACAGTGGATCAAGATTTACAGGTTCTAAGACAAAAATTATTTGAGGAGGCACCTAACCTCCCTTTGGAGAAAGAAGAAGATGAATGGACTTTACCGCTTCAGAAATTGCAGGGCTATTACAATATCAATGATGATGAAGACGATGATCCTAGGAATGTGAACATTGTAGAGACAAAAGGACAGAGAGACGTAGAATGACCAGGAGTGGAACTATCTTTTATTGGACAACCAATCAAAATCAAGAAAGTTAATAT
The DNA here is from genome assembly GCA_900067695.1 of Picea abies. Lineage (NCBI taxonomy): Eukaryota > Viridiplantae > Streptophyta > Pinopsida > Pinales > Pinaceae > Picea > Picea abies. The sequence goes on from CBVK0100097477.1 coordinate 3,915, forward strand.
TGGAATAGAGCAAGCACCTAAGCTCACAAACATGGAGATTATTGGGATGATGCCACTATTGACAAGATCACATAACTACTGCATGACTATCAGAACTTGTTTCCAACCAAGTTTACTGATATGAAGGGAATTAAAGGGCCCATGGGAGAGATGAAGATTCCCTTGAAACTAGATGCAAGACCAGTCAAACAGAGACCTTACAGACTGAATCCCAAATATAAGAAGAAAGTCAAGATTGAATTAGACAGAATGTTGGAAGCAAGAATCATAGAACCTGTTGAAGAATTAGAATGGACTATTCCTATGCTAGTCCAAGACAATAAGATAGGAGAGATCAGGATCTGTGTTGATCTCAGGAAGCTGAATGATGCCTGCTTACATGACCCATTCCCTACAATGTTTACTAACAAAGTGTTAGATAATGTAGGCGGACATGAGGTATATTCCTTTACAGATGGATTTCTAGGTTATCACCAGATCATGATTGCTAAGGAAGAATGCCATAAGACCACATTTGCAACATAATGGGGATCCTACTAATACACAGTGATGCCTTTTGGATTGAAGAATACACCAACCATATTTTCTAGGGTGGTGGTCGAAGCATTCAAGGAATTTTTACATAAATTTTTGGAAGCATATTTTGATGATTGGATTATTTTTAGCTTATTGCAAAATCATATTGAATGTTTAAGACTAATGTTGGACAAGTGAATTCAATGTCAGATTTCCCTAAACCTGAAGAAGTGCATCTTATTTTTACCCTTTGGAGTGTTTCTAGGCCATATTGTGTGTAAACAGGGGTTGCTGGTAGATCCCTCCAAGATCGCCATCATTGTTGATCTACCCCCTCCTACTTCAGTAAGACAACTGGGCATTGTGCTGGGACATATGGGATACTACAAGAAATTCATCAAGGGATATGCACAGATAACAACACCTATGGAGAAGTTATTAAAGAAATATTGTCAGTTTCAATGGTCCGAGGAATGTCAGCAAAGCTTCGACACACTGAAACAAAAAATGGTCATTGCGCCTATTTTGGATTTCCCAGATTGGAGTAAGGAATTTCATGTGCATGTCGATGCCTCATCCATTGCATTAGGGGCAGTGTTAGCACAGCCAAGAGCAGGAGATATTAACCACCCATTAGCCTTTGCTAGCAGGAAGCTCTCAACAGCTGAGATAAATTACATTACCACTGAGAAAGAATGTTTAGCCATGGTGTATGCGCTGTAGACATTTTGACACTGCTTTCTAGGAGGAAATTTCAAGATGTTCACCGATCAATCTTCAGAGGAGAAAGATACATCATCGATGCAACTTAGTATTTGACAAGATGGGAAAAAGCAAGAGCAGTCAAGGACCGTAGTGTGACTACAACTGCGTGATTCATATTTGATGATATCATAACCAGGTTTGGATGTCCAAAGATCTTGATGAGTGATCTAGGTACTCATTTTATTAATAAAAATATTGAAGCCTTGACTTAGGAAGTTTAATTCCACCATCAGAAGAGCACCCCATACCACCCATAGGAAAATGGTATGGTTGAATATTTCAATAAGATATTGGAGACAACGCTGACAAAGATTTGCAGTGTAAATAGGGATGATTGGGATTTGAGAGTACCAACAATATTATGGGCCTATAGAACTACTTGCAAGAAGCTAACAATGCAGACTCCCTTTAAGTTGGTATATGGTCTAGAAGCAATTGTACCTATGGAATACTTGGTTCCTAGTCTAAGAATTGCATCCTTTACAGATATGGATGACACTGGTGTTGTTTAAGAGAGACTTGTGTAGTTGGTAGAACTAGAAGAAGATAGATTCATTGCAGGATTTCACCACCAGGTACAAAAGGAACGAGAAAAGGCCTATCATGACAAACACATCAAGAAGAAGGCCTTTAAGAAAGGAGATCTGGTTTTGGTATACGACAAAAAGTTCATAAAGAATCCAGGGAAGTTCAGGACACATTTTCTTGGGCCATATGAGGTTCCCTACATTATAGAAGGAGGATTTGCACAGTTGAATACTTTGAAGGGAGAATAAAAGGAAGGTTTGGTAAATGGGAGCTGGTTGAAATTGTTCTATGACAACTAGCTACCTCACAACTCTTAGTAAAAGCATAAGAAGAAGGGTCTAGGTACTAGGTGTAGTTGAAAATGGGTACTAGACACAGAAAATACAGTCTACACAAGGAAGGGAAGGACATAGCAGAAAGCACAGGCTGCTCTGCGCAGTCTGAAGTCGAAGAGAAACAAAAGGTTCAGATTTGAAGTGCCTTGGGACAAGTCACATGTGAGTTTTGGGGCCTTGTTGGCCCTTGGTTATGGAATAAAGTGAATATTAAGGAAGAAAGGTGAAATACAAACTGCGTGGAAGGCACATTGACTAATATTGGGTTGAAGTGGTTAAAGAAGCATAAAAGAAGGAGCGAAGTAAGGGAAAGCTAGTCGTTGAATGAGGATATCGAGGATGACAATTCATCAAGGAATATGGATCATGGACAACTCAGAAAGTAGAAGAAGATGTCAACAAGTGCTTTGGAGCACCTCGCAGAAAAGAAGGAAAGACAGGCCGGTGAAGCCCGAGAAGTACGGGCCAAGTTGACCTAGATTTTTAGACACCTAGGGTTTTAACACCTAGACGTTTGTCATTTCAATGTATAAATAAAGGTCTAGAGGACCTGGGATGGGTTGTTGTTCGTGGTTGTTATTGTCATTATTATGGATGATCATTGTCGTTGATACCATCGTGTATTGTGTGAGAGATAAGTGTTGTGTGTGAGAGCATTATGTATTGTAAGATCTTCAGTTGGGTGCGAAGATCAACCCTGTAGCTGGGTGCGCAGGGAGAGGAGAGAGAGATATGCAAGCTAAGATCGCAGATAGAACTGTATGTTTTCACATAATATATCAAGAAATGTAGTTCTGTGGACATAGCCCTAGCGAGAGGGTGAACCACGCATATCTTATTGTTTGATGTGATTGATGTTGTGTTCTTTTTCTTTCTTTTCTATTGTTATTGCGTCATTGTGTTAGATCTGAGATATAACTTGCACAATAGGTTTAAGGGAGATAAATAGTAACTATATTGGTGTGTGTTATTGCCTTGGATTCACCTTACATTTCCTCTGGTTGTAGACACCTGTGTCCTACAACCCCCTATTGCTACTTCGGGTGAGACTGCATCTGCTTCACATGTGTTGCCAAAAGGGCCAATATTTAGGGCTTGTTGGTATGTTGTTAGAGATGAACCCTGGGTCTTCCCCTGTGCCAACAAGAACTCAATCTTCATTATATTTTATAGCTAGTTACAAATTCTAGGCTCCTTTTAGCTTTTAGGAATGAATTCTATTAATAATCCCAAAATAAACCGAATCTTGAATAAAAGGAAAGAAATTTGAAAATGTTAGAATTAAATTCCTACAAATATGTCAAGTGTCCTCAAATATGGATTTGATCTACTGTTGAATCCTGATACAATGCCTATAAATTCTCTTCCATCAATACATTCATGCATGAGAATGTTGGAAATGACTATTCAATTGTATGCGCATTATTTTCCCTCAAATTAGGAATTGTCCTGGAAGTGTCGATCAATTGCTTAATTAATGGTTTGAAATATAGAAATGATTATTGATCCTCTTTTATCAGTGTATCCAAGGTAAAGCGAACCCATTCTTTTGCTTGTTTCACCAACTTCCAATTTTTATACAAGTCACTTTTTTTGTGGGTAACATGAATTGCTTCAATTTTACTAAACGTAGACCTTGAATTATTGAAGCACATATTCAGTATGTCATGGTGATTTTTGATAACTTTTTATCCTTTTCCGATCTATAGAAACCTGCATGAGGAAAATTATAGACAATTGTGTGGAACTTTATCTTTCTAAATTAATTAAAACTTCAAAATTAGCTAAGTGTGATGATCCCACACTTTTTCATCCTTTTCCTTATGATAAGCTTCTCTGAGTTGATGATTCTTTTCTTTATACACATTATTTCCTTCGAGAGTACTCTTTTCCATGATTAAGGCATTGAAATAGTCTTAGCAAAGGGGAGTGCAATTTCTACAATGAGAAAATATTTCACTGAAATCTGTCCAAAATTTGTAGAATCTCCCTTTAGCACCTGTGGATGCACTTAGTATTCAAAATTTTCACTTTTCATATGCACAAGTCGGGTCAACTACTCTCAGGATACTTGGCTTTATATTCCAGGTTATATCCTTGGTGTTGGGTGCTTCGTGTGTGATTTAGCATTTTTGTTTTGCATTATGGGAAATATCCGACATGAATTAGGTGTGAAATTCTCCAAGTGTTAATAAGAACTGGAATATAGCATGACATTGGATGTGTAGTGCATGAGTTTTGTATACTTATGGTCTCTCTCATTGGTGCCTTGTGTCTAGGCACTGCCTTGTAACTTGACTCTCGATGCTTTTTTGTCTGCTTATCTCTTGGTCTCGAGGCTTGCATGATATGTGGAATGAAATCAGAGATTGGCCATAAATTCCAATAGTTTTTGTAATAAAAAAAAATTTAAGGCCCCAAATAAAAGATAAAAAAATTGCATATTAGCCCAAGAGCTAATATATTCAATAAAATTTCAAAAGTTTTACAAAAAATCGGAAAATATTTGTAGATCCTAACACCTCAAACACCAGGATTCTTAGAAATTTTGTCTTTGCGAAGAAATTCATGGCTTGTGATGCTAGAATAAAGAGGTTTTTGTAGCGTATTATTGGTCAACAATGTTATTTTTTTGCGCTACCAAAACCATTACCTTTTTGCAACAAATAAAAATCTTGACTTAGAAACTTAGGTACTAACAATTACTATGAAAACAAGTAAGCTTCTTATGAATAATCCTCAACCTCTTCAAAATAATCAAGTGAAGAAAGGACCAAGAGTTATGCTGATATACTCAAAAAATATATCAAGTTGGTTAAAGAAAATAGAAAGGAAGAACAATATGTTCCATGGAAGACAAATCCTCCTCACAAGGATAGAATCAGGAAGAATCCACCATCAAGATGGAATTAAACAATCAAGCACCAAAATTCTTTCTTTGGTTATTGTTATTATTGAAATGGTTTTGGTCATAAAGAAATAGATTTTAGAAAAACTATAAGAGGCAGTTACATGAGGAACAAGAAAAAATATACTCATGGATTCTCAAGTTGAAATTATAAATCATTCTCCCCTTTGTTGAACCATAACATCACATGTTATAAATACAATAATTGTGGGCATATAACAAAATTCTGCTAAAGTGATTTCAGAGAAAATCAAAAAGAGGAAGCCCCAACAATTATGGAAATAAATCAGGGACAAAGGGAACAAAAGAAAGAGAAATCCTTGTTCATACAAATTGTACTACATGAAAAAAATAATAAGGATAAGTGGTACATTGACAGTGGGTTCTCTAATCACATGATAGGAGATAGAACAAAATGTATCACCTTGAAGAAGAATGAAGGAAGTGTCACCTTTGGAGACAAAGGCAATTCAAAGATAGTTGGAAATGGCACTCTCAATCTTGATAATGGAAGGGAAAATCTAGAAAAGGTTCTATGTGTTAAGGACTTGAGGAACAATATTCTTAGTGTAATCTAGATGTGTGACCAAGGACACACTCTCACTTTTGACTCTCAAGAATGCAAGATCATAAAGGAAAATTTAGGTGAGTTGGTTGCAAAAGAAATTAGAACCCCAAACAATGTGTATATTCTTGATGAGATTAATGGGGAATTTTTTTTTATGGGGAAGATATATGAAAGTTGGTTGTGGCATAAAATAATAGGCCATGTGAATTTTGACAACCTGGTAAAAATTAGCACCAAATAAGCAGTAAGAGATATGCCAAAGATCACAAAAACCCTCAAACACTATCTGTAAGCAATGTCAACATGGAAAACTATCAAGGATGAGCTTCAAGACAAAGGAATACACAATGACCAAACCATTGGATCTTATTCATACAAACCTTTTTGGACCAACAAGAAAAAAAAGTATGCAAAGAGAGAATTATTTTATGGTACTCAATGATGATTATACAGGAATGACTTAGGCCACCTTTCTCAAAAATAAATCTGAGGCACTTGAAAATTTTAAATCATTTGAGATCGATCTAAAAATCAAATTCTTAAGGTTGGATAATGGAAGTGAGTTCACATCTAATGAATTTGAAGATTTTTTTAAAACTCATGGAATAAAAGGACAATATGTAGTTGCAATAAATCCTCAACAAAATGGAGTAGTTGAAAGGAAAAATAGACATGTACACAAGATTATTAGAACAATTTTAAATTAAGAGAGATTATCAAATAGTTTTTGAAGAGAAGTAGTTTATATTGTTGTTTACATTCTAAATAGAGGGAAAATCATATTCAACAGTAACAAGAAACCCTATGAATTATGGAAGAGTTGACCAACATTTGTTAAACACTTTAGAATATTTAGAAGCAAGTGTTGCATCAAACAATATTATGAGGATCTAGGAAATTTTGACTCAAGAGTAGATGAAGGATTTTTTCTTGGTTATTCCTCAAGAAGAAAAGTCTATATATGTTACAACAAAAGACTGCAGAATATTGTTGAAAGCATAAATGTCAGAATAGATGAAGAAATACCAAAATTGAACCAACTAGAAGCAGAAGAAATAGACTACAGAATAGAAGAAGAATAATAACATGAAGAAGAAGAACAAGAAAATGAATAAGAATAAGAATAAACATGTTGGAATACTGAGAGGGGGGGGGGGGGTGAATCCGTATGCACACTTCTTACCACTTCCAACCACAATATACAAAATTCAACTTTGTTGGCAGTATATCATTTATGATTGCATTCAATATATCATGAGCATATAACCATAAGCAGTACAATTCAACAATATCACATCAAATACATAGTACACCATATTTTACATGGAAACCCAAATGGGATAAAACCACAAAATGATTTCTTTTATATATCAAGACTACATTCATAGGAAGTACCAACTTCCAAATTATCCAACACCAAATAGAAGGAGTCAACAAACCCCTAATTTACAGGCACCAACATGAAGGAAGCTACAACTCCATGAATTCCCCAGCCACAAGTGGAAGGAGGCTCCAACCCCCTAGTTTACAGGATCCAACCCAAAGGAAGCTCCAAATACATTTATTCTATATATCCAACCAAAAGGAGGATAGGAAACCCTGATTTACAAGAACCAACCTAAAGGAAGATCCAATTCTATGAGTTCTCCAGCACCAACCAGAAAGAGGATACAACCCCCTTTCCTTTCCTCATCTCACTGCCTTGAAATATAAGTGTAGACTCAAACTATCACTACCACTAATCAACCGGTAGCTTCCACTATCACTAATACATCAAACAATGTTTCACTATCAAATCAACCTTTAACCAATGATCAACCAATCATCCAGCTTGTCATTGTCACCATCACTGTCACCATCATTGTCATTGATATATCATCATCAACCAACTATAACTAGATCCACTCACATATATACCAAAACCATCACCATACCATGTACATCAACCATGTACCAGAACTTGTACCATAACATGTACCATATCATGTACATCAACCTATATCAACCATGCATCAACCATGCACATAAACTTGTATTATACCATGTACATCAACATGTACCATACCATGTACATCAACCTATACCATGCCATGCATCAACTATGCATCAACCATGCACCAAAGCCTCATCAAGAAGTGACTCAAACATGCATTAATATCACCAAGAAATGCACTTCATACATGTACCAAGAATATGCCTTAGACCACGCACCAAATATGTGCCTCAAGCATATACCAATGCATCAACAAGCTACTAAAGTAATGACCATCACATCACCAACATGTAACCTAGATGTTCCTTAAACCATGTTCCTCAAGTATGTGCCAACATCCATAAACCATGTACCAAGAGATAACATTAAAAATGTTCCATATCACTCATGATATTCCTCAAGAATATACCATACAACAAACCATATCCCAAGTATCCAATATGTGCCTCAAGGCATATACCAAAATTCATAATGCATGTACCTCAAACTTGTGTCATTCTTCCAAGATGCAAGCCTTAAAATACATAGAGTAACATATCTTTGGACCTATAGCTAACCTGATACATGATATTTAAAACATGTGGCTCTTCCTCAACCTCAACAACCTGGCACTAGCATCCTCCTTCAAATATGGTTTTGCTTCGCAGGACTAATCCATGCATCACACAGGTCCTCATAGGACAAGTTTCGTACAACATGTGAGGGTTCCTCATGGTACACTAGTAGCCTAACCCACGAGGGTCACCCAAATTAGTGTTTATCAGAAAAATCTCACTCTCCTCTATCATCGTGATACTTCCACATTCCTTAATCTTTCGCTGCCTCAAACTATCCCCTCATATTCACCAAATAGATCAAGTGTGCTCACATTAAAGATATTCAATAAAGTTTTGTATTTAAGAATGAGAAGATTCTTGAAGTGTATTTATAATTTTCCATGTGACTTATTTCCTTAACTTTATTTCTGACACGCACTTTCTTTTTATAACCACTTTTCCCTTTAATTAATGACTTGTAGCATCTTGTTATAACCTTTTAGGGAATTCCAACTTCATGAGCTCATAACTCCTCAACCATGACGAACTATGTGACGTTCCACCTACCGTTGGAAACGGTATGACGAGGACTATTCATCTATGAGTGTGTTACCTTCATTTACACTTTCTTCCATGTCCTTATTCATCAAACAACTTTGGGCTTCATGACCACACCTTTGTGTTTCTTGTAGAATTCTTCAAAGCGTCTTCTCATGAGGTCCATGCTTAAAGATACATGCCAATAAGGGCACCACTTTGGAGACTTATCCAAATACAACCATAACATTTGTTGGCATCATTGACAACCACTTATGTTGACATCAATGTCAACCAACTATGCAACAACATCAATGACCACTAACTATCCAATAATCCCCCCCTTTGGCATTGATGGAAACACTCATACTCCACTTGTGACCAATGATCATGATATTTATCTCCTCATTTTTCTCTCCCTATGTTTCTCTCCTCATGTTTCTCTCCCCCTTTTACATCAATGGAAAATGGTATATCCCTTTGGGGATGCCTCCCTTGTCTTCATGCTTTTAATATTTATTTTATGATCTGTCTCTCTCTTCCTTTTTGATATTATAGGAAAAAGGGTAACTCACCATGTCGATATGTCTCCCCCTATCTTCATGACACTAATTTGGTCTCTCTCTTTGAAAATTTCTCTCCCCTTAAATTCTCTACATGATGTTGTGTAGATCAATGTGGGGATTTATATATATATTTCATTTTCTCTCTTCCGATGTTTCTTTTCCATTGGTGCTTCCTCGTGTATTTCATTGACATATATAAAAATCATTCAAAGTTACTTGTCTTTATGTGACTAACTGAATCCACTTGTCCATTGATTCCACGATTCCATACCAATTTTTAATATGATTTCATACATTTTTATGCATCTACTATGATTCATGTCTTCTATAATCTAGAACTTCCAAATATCTCATGAAATAATCCCTATTAATGTGTCATAACAATTGTCCATGACTTTATTTCTCAACTATACACAATGTTGACCCATCTGTCACTTTACCATTTTGAAGACTTCTTTGAATCTTCTGCAATTGATCACTTCATATTCCTGCTTCTCAAATTGTCTCCTTAATCTGTAAATCAAACTTTACATGTCTAGAACAATATCTATTGAATGTATCCCCGCTTGAATACATGATTATAATTCTTTATGAATCTATGCCTGAAAAATGTTCCAATCATATACTTCATAATTGTCATCTGATACATGAAAGTTGCTCCTCAAATGATCAAACTGTCACAATACATTCTATCATCAAAACACTCTAAAAATGCAAACACTTCAGACTCCTCGAAAGATAGTTCTATGATTTGTAGAGATGCTTCTTAGAATCCCCCTCTTCAATATTCATTTTTACTGGGAGTCTCCAAGCCAGATGGCTTAGAAAAATATCCACTCTGATGTAGAGTAATCTTCCTCTTCGTCTATGGATTCATGATTTTCCTTTTCATCCTCTTCTTGAATTCTAACATTATTTTCATTTTCTTCCTGAATTCTGAATTCAACCTTTTCCTGGATTCTGACATGTTCCTTTTTTCCTGTATATTCATCATGATCTTGTGTTGCTGAAAATATTGTAAGTACGATCTCTAGGACTTGGTTTTCATTCATTTTATCTTCTTGTTTTTCATTTATTCTTCAAGACTTCCTGTATCTGACATCAATGTTTTCCTTCATGGGATGTTCTATCACGCTTTTGCAATTTCAAGCTATGTGACCATAATTGTGGCATTTGTAACATTCAATATTTGAGAGAGCCACATAATAATTTATTGTTTGAACATTTCTTCCATATGCTCTGCAATCTACATCTTTATGTCCAAAGTTATCACATGTAAAAAATGAACCAAAAATAAATTATGATACCTGGGAGTGAATGATCTTCTTTGTGGTGCAGTCCTTCTAAATTCCTTCCTTGGCTGATCACAATTTTCTCTTTGGTTGTTTCCTTCATAATGATTTAATCTTCCTTGCTTCCTAAATGTAGAAGGTCTTTTGTATTCATTCCTCTCTGACTCTTTCTAACTATGATTCCTTCCTTTGAGAAATTTTTCATAACTCGTTTGTTTTGTTTCATCATGGAGCTTGAACCTTCCTCAAAATGAACATTCTTGTATCCTAGTCTAGATTTGTCATTGTATGGCCTTTCACTATTGACAATTTTTTCTAACAGTTGAGAATGTTTCAAGTTCTTGTTGATCTTGTTGAATTCAAATCTCAATGTAACGACTTCATTTTCAAGATTCTTACACTCGTTTTATTTCTTTATCATCTAGATATGCATTACTTCTTCCTTTCTCTTTCCTTCTTCAAGTTGGGTTTTCAAGGAGATTATTTCTTCTTTGAATGATTTGTTTTTCCTCCTTTATTTCTTAAGCTCAGTTAAATCACTGATCAATTCTTCCTTAATATCCACTTCACCTTCTTCTTTATCACTTTCATGATTTCTTTTATTATTTTCCTTAGCCATAAAGAGTACTCTTTTTTAATCATTATCATCTTCATCAGATGATGCAAATATTCCATGTAGCTTATACATGCTTAGCGTACCAAGATCTACTCTTTCTTCTAGGGATGAAATATTAGTATCAAACCTCAATGGAAGAGACCTTAGTATCTTATGAACAATCATAGTTTCTTCAACTTCTTCTCCCAATCCTTTAATCGCATTCATTGTTTCATCAACTTGTAAAATGTAAGTTGCAATGTCTTCATATTTCTTAATTTTAAACTATTCAAATTGACCTATGTAAGTATTAAACTTGGCTGCCTTGACTTTGGCATCTCCTTCATAAAAAATTTGATTTGTTTCCCAAATATCCCTTGCAGAATCACAATGCATAACCTTGACATATACTGAATCAACCAGACCATTCAAGATACATTTTTATCCCTTGAATTGTTTTGACTGAGTTTCTTTCCATCGTTATATGTTGGTGGAGTGGAAGGCTCTTTGTATCTATCTACTACCGATTTCCAAACATCAAATCTATGTTCTTGTACATAATTTTTCATTCTTCTACTCCAAAAGACATAGTTATATCCATCAAATTGTTGTACTCAAATCTTAGCATATTCCATGATCTTCCTTCCAATGGTTAAACTATTTTCTTTGAAATACTTTCTCTGATACCAATTGTTGGAATACTGACAGGGGGGGGTGAATCAGTATTAGAAATTTTTACCACTTTCAACCACAACATATAAAATTCAAATTTATCAACAGTATATCATTTATGATTGCATTCAATATATCATAAGCATATAAACATAAGTAGTACAATTCAACAATATCACATAAAATAAACAATACACCATAATTTACGTGGAAACCCAAATGGGATAAAACCATGGAATGATTTCTTATATATATATATATATATATATATATATATCAATAATACATTCATAGGAAAAACCAACTTCCAAATTCTCCAACACAAATTAAAATGAAGCACCAACCCTCTGATTTACAGCCACCAACCCAAAGGAAGCTACAACTCCCTAAATTATCCAGCTATAACTGGAAGGAGGCTCCAACCCCGTAGTTTATAGGCTCCAAATCGAAGGAATATCCAACTCCTTGTATTCTCTGGCTCCAACCAAAGGGAGGCTATGACCCCCTAATTTATAAGCACCAACCTGAAAATGCCAAGACACAGGCTAGAATAAAATTGGTAAGTATTGTTGAACAAGTAAATCTCTCCTTATTGTCCAAAATAGAGCCTAAATGTTTTGCAGTGTTGATCAACATTGGGTTATTGTTATGGAATAAGAACTAAATAATATTGAGAATCAAACATAGGATCTTTTCCCAAGACCTAAAAATAAAAATGTGATTGGTACAAAATGGGTATTCAAAAATAAGTTAAATGAAGATGGAAAAGTAGTGAGAAATAAAGCAAGTTTGGTTTGTAAAGGGTATGCTTAAGTAGAAGGGATTGACTTTGAATAAAAAAATTCTCCTGTTGCAAGATTCGAAGCCATTAGAATGTTTTTGGCATTTGCAAGCTTTATGAATTTTAAAGTATATCTTATGGATGTCAAGTTAGCATTCTTGAATGGAGATTTAGAGGAATAATTGTACATTGAACATCTTGAAGGTTTCATGTCATCAAAAAATGAAGATTATGTTTGTAGGCTAAAAAAAGAACTTTATGGATTAAATCAATCTCCTAGGGCATGGTATTCAAGACTAGATAAGAACTTACAACAGCAAGGTTTCAAAAGAGGAACAAGATAGAACAATATCGACATAAGGATAAGCAATGCAAACCTGCTAATTATTGTGGTGTATGTGGATGATATCATTTTTGTAAGTAATGTTGATCAAATGAGCCAAAACTTTGCTAAAGAAATGCAAAAATAATTTGAGACATCCATGCTTGGAGAATTTTCATTCTTCCTAGGACTGTAGATTACTCAAAACAACAAAGGAGTATTCATTTCTTAGACTAAATATATCAAAGAGATTTTAAAGAAGTTTAAAATGGAAGATTGTAAACCTATCAACACATGCATGATCATTGGTTGTAAGTTGAGTAAATAAGATGAATCAAAGGAAGAAAATCAAAGTTTGCATAGATCAATGATAGGTATACTTATGTATGTGACAACTTCAAGACCAGATATTATGTACATAGTAGAGTTAGTTGGAAGGTTTCAAGCTGCACTAAAGGAAACACATGTGCAAGAAGTCAAAATAATATTATGATATCTAAAAGGCACATTGGACTTTGGTTTATCGTATCCCACAAGAATAGTCTTTTCTTTGAAATATTACACAAATGAAGATTAGATAGGTGATGTGGATGACAGAAAAAGCACCAGTGGTGTAGAATTATTTTTGGGAAATAGTCTAGTGTTGGTGCAAGTTTGATCAGACCAAGGTCCTTCTTAGGTTACCAAAAAAAGGTACCGAGTAGTCTAGAGAACTGGAATTTTCATCTCCTCCGAAGAGAAGAAGTCTCACCCGAAGCATTGATGGGAAAAATAGGTAGGGAAGGTCAAGGAAAAGACTTAGGAGGATTCACAAAATCTTTAAGATTCATCCTGATCTTCCACAAGACATCTAACTACCAAACAGATTTGAACTCATGTGTTCAATAACTGAACCTACTTATGTTGTATAAAATAAATTAACCATAGAGACATCATGTGGAACTTATAAACCATAAAGAAGTACTATAACACATGAGTAAAACACAAAAAGACACAACATATTTTGAAAATTTAGATCCTTCTTCATATTATCTTCAGAATCTTTCTTCATTTACAAGCTCAAAGACATATAGTAGTTCTTTGTTACATCCTCCTGGCTTTGGACTCACGTAGTAGAGATATAACTCTCAAAATGGTGTACATATTACATTCCAGACTCTTGGATTTGACCTCTCAGTCGCATACAATAACTATGACATCAACCTAATATTAAGGGAAAGATCGAACTGAACATAATCGTAATTCAGTCTAACCAAAAACTAACAAATAACCCCTTTACAATCATATTTCTCCCTATATATAAGCCCAGTTGTGTATTTTGTCTTGGTTCACACGCTTTCTTGTTCTGTTGCAACTGCTTTTTCTTTGCTGGCGTTGAGTTGTGCTTTTTGCAACTGATTTCTGTTGTTTTTCCTTCCTCTATTGTCCAGCTTCTTCTGGAGCTTGCGCAACTCGTACTCGGCCAAAAATTGCACAATTCCTTATCCCAAAAATGAAGGGCCCAATAGGATCCGACAACAAACCTTGACTCGCCCTCAACTCAAGTGCTCGATTCTTTCGTAGCTTCCAGGAGAAAATGTTGTTTTCCCTTGTCCTCCTTTTCCTCTTCCTTTTTCTCTTCTTCTTGTGCTTTCTCTTCTATTTCCTCTTCAAATGAAGGGCCCAAATTTGGGACCAACTCCAAGGCCTACTTCCTCAATCCTTGAAAGCTTCCAACTTTATTCTCCCACTTCCTAGCAAAAAGTGATGCCTCTGCTATGAATTGTTGGGTCGCCTTTGTACTACACCCCTTTGGCTTGGATACGACCAACGAGTTCCACTCAAAATCTATTGTTGCATAAAATTGATGCATCTACATGTACACTTTATGAATGATAGGCCGAAAGTCATGCAACTCCTTTTCTACGTATTGCACTTCAAATAGGGTGTTCAGTTCATTGTCCTCTTGTTGGATCTGGTCGAACTTCTGTTGTTGCTCCAGTGGATCCATCATGGCCGCAACTTCCTCATTCAATACTTGGATTTTGGTGCGCACATCCTCCAAGACCTGGTTTCTTCTAGAGATGATTCCCATCTAATCGCGGACTTCCCTAAAAATATTTTTTCACTCAGTTCTGTGCTTATGTAGTGTTGCTCAATCATTGTTTCCTTGCAATATTATCTTCCCCATCTGCTCCTGCAAATTATGTTGTTTTGTTTCTTTCTGAGTTTGTCACAACTGCACTTCCAGATGTTCATCATGAATGGCTAGTTGTGTCCATGATCCTTAGAGCAGCTCAATCTGATGCTCTGACTCTCCTGCATTATTGGATTTAGGAATTTGGGGTGAAACCTTTTGAATCTTCGCCCAGGCTTGAGCAATCCTTTCCTACACTCTTTCCATTCTATGCTCAGCCTGTATCTTTTCATGTGCTTCTTGTGTCATGCATGCTTGCACAAGGAGTGCTTCATCCCTTGTGTATTTGGAAGACCTCTCAGTTTGTTGGAGCCTCTACTCTAGTTGATCAATGGATTCTCTAATCATTCCAACCAAGTGTGTCATTGGCCACTGTGCAAGGTCAGCAGGAGACGGTGCTATGTCGTTGGGTGCTCGATTATGCAGCGGAGTTCCACTGATTGTTGAGTTTTTTGAGGGAGTCTCTAATTCCTCCTCCCCTACAAATGGTCCTGGCATCAACCTTAACCTTAAAGCTGATGGAAAAAGTTTCATAACCTCTGTTATAGCTAGGGTGAGTTGTAGCAACTTTGTGCACTATTGAGGGTTTTGGAGAACCATCTCCATCTGATCCTATGCGAGTGTCACGCTCTTTTCGGATGTTGACTCTGATTCCTTCTGAAACTATAGTATCTCCTCCCCTTTACTTATGTCGGCTCCCTATGTTGTGCCTCCTTAGCCACCCTCAACCTTGGCCATTGAGGGGATGTAAAGGGTACTTTTATCTTGCGACCCCTCCATGGTTTGGGTGTCCTTTTCTGGCACAAAAGGCACAATATGTTGGTCCTTGGTGTCCTTTGGACCAGTTAGCTGTAGGATTTGCTCTGGTACTTCAGGGTTTGGACCAAAAACTTCTGGTCTCGACTCAAGCAACACCTGAGTTTTTTCTGGGAGTTCTTACTTTTCTTTCTCTCGGGGATCGAGCTGCATCGGCTCTACATATGTGGTTTGGGGTGGACTGGTGGTTTCTTAGGGTGGCGACTAGGGTTGTGGTGATGGGGGGTGCTTAGTGATGATGGTGGATGGAGGGATGTCAGGCTCAGGGTCATCATTAATATGAATGATGGGGATTTCTCTTACTGTTGGGTGGGTGTAGGGGACGGTGGATGCAATGGGTTGGGGGTTCAAAAATTTACTTAGAGAGACCCTGATTCTAAGCTTGTTTTCCACTGGTTCTACACTGAACGCAACACTCATAATCTTGTTGACATCTGCACCTGTCAACACAACTTTATCTGGTAGCGGATGTAACACTGACAATGTTCTTTTCTTATGCTCCAATGGATGCCTCTCATATTCCTCCTCGAAGTCTGACTGTGTGGGAGCTTCTTTCTTTTGTAGATATGAGCCTAAGCTCGGTCCTACCCCTCCTTCTTTGCCTTTCTTCTTCAACAGCTCGGCAGGTAGAATATAGAACATCCTCAACTTGCACGAGTTGCATTTAACTCCCGACCATGAAATTACCTTTTTGTTGAAGGCCTCCTCGTCTAGGTAGAACGACAACATCCTCAGGTGGAAATCCTCCTTGTTAGAATTCCTTAGCCATATGAATGTATGATGTTGGTTCATACTGAAAGCAAGGTTCCTTGTGTTGCAGTTGTGGAGCTCCTGCAGAATGTGCAGCCTCTGCATTGCATCTATAAGACCATTGTACCACTTAGAGAACATTGCGGTATTGAAAGTTGTATTCTTCGAATCTGTCATGGAATGCTAGGGCTTGAACATATTCACAAGGCGCCCCTTGTCTTCTAGTGCTAATGGTCTTCCCACGAGTGGATTCCACTTGAACATCATGAATTCCATCAACAAATATCCTTAGTTGAAGGTTCCTCCCTTCTCCTAGGCTTCCTCACAAGCTACTAGTATTTCATCTGGTAGGTAACTACACTAGTTGAATACAGTGCCATTGGCGCAAAAGTCTACTACTGACAATGCATCTAGCATGCATTCACCCTTGTAACATGACCTCATAATCTTGCTGGCTATGATGTAACAGCCATTCTTGAATGTCTCTAGTAGTATGGGGTCAATGTTTGTTGTGTGTCCCCCCCTCTGAGTGTGGAATATTTCATAGAGGCTGGGATCTCCTTTCTTTTTGTCATGCTTACCAAGGCCCTGGAATCCCTTCGCAACATCCTCACCTTCAAAGGATAGTCCAATAAGATGATGGATG
The DNA here is from genome assembly GCA_900067695.1 of Picea abies. Taxonomy (NCBI): domain Eukaryota; kingdom Viridiplantae; phylum Streptophyta; class Pinopsida; order Pinales; family Pinaceae; genus Picea; species Picea abies. The sequence goes on from CBVK0100097477.1 coordinate 21,217, forward strand.
TCTTCAGCATGGATTTGCTACTACCTATCCAACCAGAGACTTCGGTCATGCACCCTTCTGATAAGGAATTTGATGTACCTCCCAACATCTCTAGTGGTATCGAATACTGGCAGGTCTTTGAGGTTCATGATAATCGAATTGAATAGGTTGATAAATTTCAGTTTTGGCATGAATTGCATGCCTCCCAACTCGTCTGGAGCTATATCCCAAGAGATGTCTATGTTCATTTGGGGGAACAATATTGGATATGTTAAGTCAAGATCAAGGAGCTTGACCTGCTCCACCTTTCCCTTGATATCACCCACGACCTCAACTCAGGGGTCGCAGGGCTCATCTAGTACTGCATCTTTAGACATGACACTTTGGATTCCTATAGCTCTTGGAATTGTGGATTCTGAGTTATCACAACTTCTACGGTAAGATAAGGATTAAGGATTATGACTATGGGTTTCTCAACTGCACAGGCTTTCTCGCTCTACAGAATTCGTAAATTTCTAAGTTGTTTGAAAACAATGTGTTTTGCAATGAGTTCTCAAAGCCTTATACTCGGCTTAGCGAGAAATTTTAGCAATAACTGTTGTTCATCATGACCATATGGATGCAACTTGGATCTAAGTTGTCCAATGGGACAGGATAATGGGGTAAATCCTATTGAGTGATTCTGGCATTTACTTATGCAATTTGGATAGGGATGTGGTCGGTTCAGACCTTTCCATTTGACGCATGGGAATGCTGATGCGAATACCGATGGAATCTTCACATATCATGGATTTATGTCTTAACTAAATTTAGACAGGGTACCGCAATGAAAATAAATGTTGTGACTATACTGGATTTGTGTGGCACATGGACTCATATCGTATTCATATTCATTCTCCCTCCGAACATAAAGGGGTCCTTGTCATATTAATGATTGTTATTAATGGATTCTTTATTCTTTTGATCCTACACTGTTGATTCATCCATTCTGCCTCAACCAACACTTAAACATAAAATGAGCTATGCGTCGTGGCACAACACTACGCACATAGTCTTTATTAATTGAATTTACAAAAAATTTAGAAAACTCAAATCTAACTATTATGCATGCTCCTTCGGACTAGAGAAACAGTCCTTTTAGGTCAGTTCTGAGACATATAGGGTTTTAGACGAGCACCATTCACCCATCCTGGCTGCAACATACCATCCAATTGCACATGTCTAACTGCTCCTGAAGGTTAGATCTCCACAATTATAAATGGTCCCAACCAATGCATGTGAAACTTGCTAGGATGCTTTTTGTACCGAATATCATAGAGTAGAACCTTGTCTCCTTGTGCAAATAATTTAGTTTTAATGTGCCTATCATGCCAAACCTTTTGTCTTTCTTTTTCAATCGACTAATGGAAGTCTGCTAAAAACCTGGTCTCTTCGAGTTCTTGTAACTCCATAAATATTTGTGCAATTGATACTTCATTCGACATATGTGTGACTTGTGCGATGCACAAACTTGGAGTGATGAATTCTGCAGGCACCACTAGCTAGAACGATGTGTACCTGTGGATTTTCTTTGTGGTTGTCTTGTAAGCCCATAGTACTACTGAAACTATTTCATCCTAATCTTTCCTATTTGTGCAACAGACCTTTGTTAACCCTCTCTCCGGAATCTTGTTGAATTCTTCTACTGTTCCATTGGCCTGCAGGTGATAGGGGTTGATTTTGTGATGTTGGATCAAAAATTCTATTGTAAGATTTGTTATAGTGATACTAATGAAATGATCTCCCTGATCACTGGTTAGGCTCCTAGGACATCCAAATCAAGTGATAATATTCTCAAAAATGAACCTAGCAATAGTATCGGTCGAACAGTCCTGAACATTTGTTGCCTCAACCCAGCGTGTAAGGTAGTCAGTTGCAGTAATGATGTACCTATCCTTTGAATTATTGGTTGTGGGGTTGATCAGTCCAATGAAGTCAACTGCCCACTTCTCAAATGCCTATAGAGATCGAACTGGTTGAAGTGGTAATTCATTTCACTGTGACAACTTACCCACTCACATGGGTAAGTTGATCTAGCATATACCTTTTCATCTTTGAAGAGATTTTCCCACCAAATTCCATCTTGGATAACTTTCTATACAATGGCCTTCCCTCCTACATGACCTTTCGCAACTTTTTTGTGGCATTCCTAGAGTATATCATGTCTTTCATGATCTAGGACACATATTCTAAGGATACTATCTAGTCCTAGTTCACACAATTGTCATGTGATCAACTGGTAATCTGTTGCTCTAACAACCATATGGCATTTTTTGGTTGCGAAATATGTTTTTGGGCGGGCCCCTATACTTAAGAATACTAATATGTCCTCCAGGTACTTTGGTATAGACTCAACCCAAAACAAGTTTGCATCGAGGAGCTAATCGTCAACTGATCCACCACTTTCCCTTGACTCTAATCTAGACAGGTGATCAGGTCCTACGTTGCATATTCCATGCTTAACAATTACTTCAAAAGAAAATTCCTGATATAATAGAAACCATCTACAAATTCTCCCTTCCAACACAGGTTTTTTAACTAGATATTTCAATGTAGAATGATTAGTAAAGAACTTAAAATGAGAACCTAACAAATAATATCTAAATTTCTACAAAGCATAGATCATGGATAAACCCTCCCTTTCTGTCGTTGTGTAGTTTCTCTCATCTTGTGACAACTTTCGACTCGCAAAATATATAGAATGATCCATGGCTCCATCTCCAAGTTGCGGTAAGATAGCTCCTAAGGGAATTCTTGAAGCATCTACATGGATGTGAAATTCATTTTCCCAGTTTGGGAATATCAGAATCGGTGTTGTGCTAAGCTTCTCCTTTAGGGTCTCGAATGCTTTATCACATTCTGGAGTCCATTGGAAAAATTTTCCCTTTTTTCAGTAGATTTTCTAGAGGTGCAGTAATGTTTTCATATCTTCTGATGAACCTACGATAGTACCCTTTGTGTCCTAGCATGGAGCACAGTTTCTTAACACTCGTAGGTGGTGGCATATTCAAAATAACCACAACTTTGGTTGGGTTTACCAATACTCCTTTTTGGCATACTATGTGGCCCAACAAATTCCCATGTGGTACACAGAAGATACACTTTCTGAGATTCAATGATATATGCAATTATCTACATCTCTCAAGCATCAATGTAACAACGCTACATGTTACTTAAGTAGATTGTATATCATTGTTGAGTCCCTATTTTAACATAGATAATGCCCTATCTTACCCTGTATCTAAACCCTTTTTGCCTATGTTATAAGCCTATATTGGACTATTCCCTCCCAAAACACATACCTAATAGTTGTGTTCATGTTCACAAGAGGTAATTGATGATTTAAAGCATGTTTGTTTAACTTTCTTAAATTAATTCGATTAAAGTGTTTTATTTTGTATAGTCCTAATGGTTTGATTTATGAGTAGTCTATCCAGCACTACCAGACATCGTACAATCCGGTACCAAATCCATTCTGGTACCCAAGGCAGCTTTGATCTGGTACCAAATCCATTCTAGTACCCAAGGTAGCTTTCATCTGGTACCAAATCCATTCTGGTACCAAGTCATGCGCTATTTCAGTACTACCTGCTCTGCATCCATTCTGGTACCAGACTCGCGACTGTGTGCAATCCGGTACCAGAACCTCTGTTTCCAGAATGTGCCAGTTGGACCAGAATGATGGTGAATATTTCGAGAATACAGTTGAATAGAAGCACCCAAATCAGTTTTTTAAGTTGCAAGAGACTCCATCGCTCATGCACTTTGTGTCATGAGGATGGAGTCGACTCCTAAAAATTTGATCTAAATCTTAATTGTAAAATTTCTCAAACTGTTTAATGCTTATCCATAGATATTGATAGTATCAGCTTACCTTATATAAGGAATGTTGTATAGATGATATTTGGTGGATGATAAGGAATGTAATGAAGTATACTGTTAGAACCATACGATACCTATCGTTTTCATGTATGAAGTAAAAGACCGTTGATCCAATTTACCAGTTGAATTAATGAAAAAGATATTTTATGTCAATTCTTGAATGTGAGTGAAAAGAGTTAGTCTGTCACTTTCTTAAGAGGTTCCTTATTGGTTCGGCAAAGGCCCACCGCCCCAACTAAGGTAAACCTCCTTGTATATGTTTTGTGTGTTTGTGTGGATATTTTACAGCAATGTGTGTGTGATTGATCTTTAATTTATTTTCTGAGTTCAATATTGAGTTAATCATTTTGGATTGGTGTGAATAAGCAGGTGTTAGATCAAATAGAAATTTCATTCTCAGATGTTGAATATGGCTATTTAATTATTTGAAGCGTGGGCTGCTATCTTCAGTTTATGATTGCGGTAGATTTAGTGTATCAAGGAACCATAAGAATTTATATCTCATCTTCATGCTCTGTAATAAAGTCTATCAGTTATACTGGATATTCCTTGTGCTGGTTTGATTGAATTACATGAAGCTAGAGTTGGTTTTGATTTCAAGAGTGATTGGAATTGATTGATAGTTACTATTTTGATTGTTATAGGAGACAAGATTCTTAAGTTCATCCCTTTAATTCATGAGCCTAAAATGAACAAAATTGTTTCTTTAGGACAACATCTTTTTGATTGGCTATTTGTTTAAGTTTCATTATCAGTTTTCTCTTCTAAGTTCAAAGATATTTGAAGTATTTAGAAATCTTAGAAACAGAGTTTTATGTTATTAATTATTTCCTATATGCAACAGACTTAGGTAGGTTACCTATTCTTGGCATATATAGTGCAACAAATATTTTGATTATGAATCCTGGATTGACATTTGAGTGTAAGATATATATTGAACATATTAATACACCAACATTTTGGCTCCGCTGTCAGGGAGTTGTAAATGGTAATAGGTAGCATTTTGAGTTTTTGATTGGTTTGATGAAGTATTGGATTGGATTTGAGGATAATTTGAGGGTGAAGAGAAGACAATAAGATGAAAGGTAAGAACCTACACATCCACTTTGGTGGGTTTTCTCCAAAGTCAGGTTGTCCTCCTACCTTTAATTAGGAATCTGTGTTTTTCATTCATTTCATTTAAATTTCTTTTATGAGTGGGTATAGGGATAATAAAGGTAGATTTATTGGTCCTAAAATCTTAGAAAATCTAGAAAAGAAAACAACAACCCCCCCCCTTATACTAATTCACCGAAAATTCATGCAGGAAAAATTCTCCCTGGAGAGAGCTCAAAGGCAGCAATTGCAACAACAATAAAGGGCACTAAATCTGATCCACTATTCAGATTGAAGACATAAGACAACAAGAAAGAGAGGAAGCACTGGTGACCCCTTCCAAAGGAGAAACTGGAAAAGAAGCAGAGGTAGTAATAGAAGAGGCTACATCTGTTGTTAGAAGGCCACACAAAACCTTGGAACAACTAGAGATACCAAGTAACACAGTGGTGGAACCATCACTCATTGGGAAAAATTTACCACCTCCCTATAGGTTGCTTGGAGACATGGCAGAAGAAGAGGGAAACATAGTTAATGAAACAAGACATTTGGATTCTCCATACTGGATATCGCTAAAGACATTGCTATGAAGAAAATTCCATTATCTTCACTTCCTCATTTCCTAGGTATGTCGACAGAAGACCCTAACTTGTTTTTATTTTAATTTGACATATTGTGTAGGAGTTATAACTACACAGATAATGCTCAAAAATTAAAACTTTTCCCAGCTCCACTAAAAGATTCGACACTAAGGTGGTTCAATATCTTAGGGGAACACACCATTTTGTCTTGGGATGGTATGAAGGAGACCTTCCTCCACAAATACCAAGATTACTGCAGGCCTAGGGATGTTAGGAATGATATATTCAAAATGCAGCAATCTAAAGAAGAAAGCTTAGAAGACTACCTAGAAAGGTTCTTATACAACTACCAAGAAACTAAGAAGTTTTCCTTAGATACAGCTACAGTTAGGACTGTCTTTCTAAAGGGTGTAAGGGATGATTGCATTGAAGTTTTAAACCTCATGAGTTATGGGGACGTATACCAAAATTCATTTTCATACATAGCAGAGTATTGTAAAAGATACTCTTGCAGCCAACCTAAAATGAGGAAAAGTATAAGGGACCCTACCAACAAAATTTTTAAACCCACATTCGGAGGTGTCACTAGGATTGAACTGGGAAATCTATTAGAAAACTTTAAAATAGATATCCTAAACACCATCAGTTCCCAACTAGACACCATGAAAATTAAAAGAAAACAAGAGGAAGAAAATGTTGCATTAGTAATTTTCTGTCATCAGTGTAGGAGGAAACACCCTGAAAAGGAATTCCCCCTTAATGTTATTGAAATCTGTGGTCTCTGTATAGAGGACCATCCGACTAATGAATGCCCTTCTCTACCCAGACTCAAGGCCATGTTCAAGGGAGGAGGGTAACCTAAGACATCCTACCCCCCTAGGAGACCATGGAGACAAAAAACCCCAACATGTTTGCAGACCCAATTACACAATACGCCCAACAGCAGTGGGTACCCCCCATGTCTTATCCTCAGTGGTTGACACAAACCCAACCTTGGAAACAAGGATGGAGAGGGCCTGTATATGGGAATGTTCCCTTCCAACCAACAAATTTTTCCACCTATCCACAATATCCTTCAAATATTTCACAGCTTCTTCCAGGATTTAACCCCCCTAGTCTTTTTCCACTCCCACAATTACAACAACAACTTGCACTACCCATGAACCCAAATATGCAGCAACCAATGCAAGTTTCACCCATCCAAATCCCTCCTCGACCTACCCCTATTCCTTCACAACCTATCCCTAACCCAAATAATAGGCCGACACAACCTATACAAAATGTTGAAGTACAAACCTTCCCCACATATGTAATAACACCAACTCCATTTGATGGAATTGAATTAAGATTAGGAAGGGTTGTAAACAAAACAAATCCCACTATGGTCATCCAAGAAGGACAAGTACATAATCACACAAATCAAGAAGAACAAATATATGTACCAACAGTTCAAAGAGAAGAACAGATGACTAATCCATTGAACAAAGAAAGAAACACCCCATTACAACAAGAAATTCCTTCTCCCAACTCCCTTGTAGTAGAAAAACCTCATAAAATGAATCCTCCTTACCCAGAAAGGTTGCTCATAAAGAAAACTGAGGAACCTCTAGAACATAATCTAGAGACTGAACTTCGGAACATATGTGTAAATATCCCACTACTATAGGCCATTAAAGACATACCTATCTATGCTAAAATTTTAAGGGACCTTTGCATTAAAAATCCAGGGAGAAAGAGGAAGGAACCTTATGTCATACGGGTGGTAGGGAAGCTATCCGAATTTATAATAGAAATGCCATCTAAGTATAGTGATCCAGGGAACCCAGTGGTAGCTATAAAAATCAATGGTTTTTCCTTACCTAACGCATTGATTGATCTAGGGATAGAAATAAATGTGATGTTAGTAAACACTATGAAAACACTGCAACTAGACCACCTAAGACCAACACAAACTTTGCTCAAGCTTGCAGATAAATCAGTCATCACCCCAATAGGAAGTTTAGATGATATAACAGTGACATTGGCCTTTTGGGAACACCCTGTGGATTTCTTAGTAATCCATCCAAAATCCCCCAAACCAGGACACCCAATGGTACTTTTCTGACCTTGGTTGGACACTGTTGATGCATTCATCATTTGTCGATCTAGAGAAATGACAATTTCCAATGGCACTCAAAGTCAGAAACTTATCCTTTTTCCCCCTGCCCAACCATCCATTGAAGTTCCTCTTTGGTTGGAAAATCACTATGGGGAGGAGGAATGTACTTAACCCTTGCTGACACTTGAACAAGTAAAAGGAGTACAAGAGCACTCTGAGGAACAAATCCTAAGTCTATTCTTAGCTGCTTCGGCATGCATTGACTATCCTCGATCTTTCCCTAACTACACACACATCTTTAGCCATGAATTTCAAGAAATTTGACACCCTTCCACTTCTACAGTAGCCACTATTTTTCAAGTAGAAGAAGGGAAAGAATAAGTTGTTCAAGCTGTTGAAATCAGTCCTGGAAAGTCCTTATATATCAATGCTAGCCTAGAATCTGATCAACAACAAAAGTTGATACAAATGATTCAAGGGAAATCTGATGTGTTTGCATGGGATTACTCTGACATGAAAGGGATCCACCCAGACACCTGTATGCATCATATTTACACTAACGATTAGATCAGACCTGTTAGGCAACCCCAAAGAAGAATGAACCCAACCTTGAAATATATAGTAAAAGAAGAACTCCAAAAACTCCTACACGCCAATTTCATTTACCCTATATCAGATAGCAAGTGGGTCTCCCCATTATTTATCATACCAAAGAAAAATGGGAAATGGAGGATTTGTGTGGACTTTCGAGAATTAAATGAGGACACCTATAGGGAATACTTCCCTTTGCCTTTCATAGATCAGGTCTTAGACACTTTGTCTAGGAAGATGTACTTTTCTTTCTTGGATGGGTTTAGTGGTTACAACCAAATACAAATTTCACCAGAAGATCAGGATAAGACCACATTCACCTATCCTTGGGGAACCTATGCCTATAGGGTTCTCCCCTTTGGATTATGCAATTCCCCTACTACCTTTCAAAGGGTTGTCTTGGCTATTTTCTCCGATTTAACCAATGATTGTGTGGAAGTCTACATGGATGATTTCACGGTATATGGGGATGATTTCCAATAGTCACTGGATAATTTAGACAAGGTACTGGTTAGGTGTAAAGAGACCAACCTCTCACTCAGTCACAAAAAATCGAGAATGTTTCTCATGGAAGGAATTGTTCTAGGTCACCACATCTTCGGTACAGAAATAAGAGTGGACCCTACCAAGATCGACATTATTTCCCAAATCAAGATCCCTATCTCACAAAAGGAAATCAAAACTTTCTTAGGGCATGCTAGCTACTATAGGGGGTTTATTCAAAATTTTACAAACCTAGCTGCCCCCCTTTTCAAAATGCTAACAAAAGATGTTGAATTCTATTGGGATGAGAAATGCCAAATCTCCTTTGAAATATTAAAAACAAAACATTCAAGTGCCCCTTCTTTGAGAGGTCCAAACTGGTTTCTTCCTTTCCATATTTGCACAGATGCCTCAGATACCGCTTTGGGAGCTGTATTAGGACAAAGGGAAGGGCAGATTCCTTATGCTATATACTTTGTTAGCAAGAACCTTTCACTTGTTGAAGCAAACTATATTGTCACAAAAAAATAATTTTTATTAGTAGTACATGCCATCAACAAGTTTAGACACTATATCACAGGATACAAATTTTTTGTGCACACTGACCACTCAGCTATCATATTTCTAATGAACAAACCTGTTACAAATGCTAGAGTGACTAGATGGATGTTGTTACTACAAGAATTCAATATTACTATCATAGATAGGCCTGGGAGAGACAACTTGGTTGTTGATTTCTTGTCTAGACTTATTCATACAGGTGACAGTATTCTAGTAGATGATGATTTTCTGGATGAGAATTTATTTGCCATTTCTACTTACACCCCTTGGTATGTAGATGTAGCCAACTATCTGGTAGCCAAGAAGTTGCCTCAAAGTATGACATCCAGAGAAAAACAAAAAAATATTCAGCTAAGTGCTAACTATATGTGGCATGAGGATACCCTATATCGAACTGGACCTGATTTGGTAATCAGAGGATGTGTTCGGGAAGACGAAATGAAAGATATATTCAGATCTTTCCATGATGGCCCATGTGGATTCCATTTTGCTGAAAAAAGGATAGCTTACAAGATTCTACAGTCTGGCTATTATTGGCCAACCATCTTCAAGGATGAAAAGAAATATGTGGCCAGCTGCGATGATTGAAAAAGAATGGGAAAACCTACAGCAGTCGACGAAATACCACTCCAAGCCCAAGTAGTGATCGAACCCTTTCAAAAATGGGCCTTAGATTTTGTAGGACCTATCAATCCCATGTCCCATAAGAAAAAGTACATATTAGTTTTCACAGACTATGTAACAAAATGGGTAGAAGCCAAGGATTTGTATTTAACCAATGAACAATCTATTGTAGACTTTCTCTTTGAGGAAATATTTACTCGTTTCGGGGTACCTCGATAAATAGTCACTGACCAAGGGACACAATTCACCTCAAATTTGGTCAAGACTCTTACTGAAAAATACAAGATCAAACACAAAAAGTCTTCTCCCTATCACCCCCAAGCCAATGGCCAAGTGGAATCGACCAACAAAGTGATAGAGGCCATCCTCACTAAGACTGTTCAGCTGCATCACAAAGACTGGACTAATAGGTTGCTCGAAGCCTTGTGGGCCTACATGACAGCTTGGAGAAATGAAATAGGCCATACACCTTATGAGTTGGTGTATGGGAAGCAGGTACTACTGCCCATAGAGTTTCAGGTAAAAACCTTCAGAACTGCCATGTAATTAGGGATGGACCTGAACAAAGCTAAAAAATAGAGGCTATTACAATTAAATGAGCTTGATGAGATAAGACAATATTCTCTACAAAGAACCACCCTGATACAAGAGAAAAGGACCAAATGGCACGACAAGTACATTAAAAATAAGTCCTTCCAGCTAGGTGATTGGGCCCTCTTATATGATAGAAGATTCAAAATTTTTAAAGGTAAATTGTCTACTAGATGGATGGGGCCCTATGAGGTTGATACAGTTCATAAAAATGGTTCAATAAGGATAAATGCCATTGATGAAAATCATACTTCCCTTGTTGTAAATGGGCATCGACTAAAGGTTTATCACAAGCCTTTGTCAAAGGAGGATTTTGTCAAAAATGTTCTTCAGAGTTCCGAAATGCAACTGACAAGCAAGAGGGTTTCTCCTCCTGCTGACCTACCATAGTAAGTTCAATTGTATAAATTGATTTTCTGTACATAGGTGTGTCATTAGATGGAGTTCTTCTTTATTTTTCTGATATAACTAACAAAAGAAAAAGAAAAAAAGAAAAAAGGATTGGTTGTGTTCCCATGTAGATAAACAAATAAGGAGGACAACTACCAGATAGAGTCTTCTTTAAGTTTTTTAAACTCTTTAAAATTGAAACTATCGGCGAGTAGGAACTGGCTCGGGCTTGAGAAAAATCCATGGGATAGTATAGAGAGTTTCCTTTAAGTTTTTCAAACTCTTTAAAAGTGAAAACACCGGCGAGTAGGACCTGACCCGGGCTCGATAAAAATCCACAGGACAGTATGTGAGATCGGAAGAGC
>CBVK0100097478.1:0-32488 GCA_900067695.1 Picea abies
CTTCCGATCTCACGTTCTTTTATAGTAGAAATTTGCTTGCCAATGATGGTGTTTTCCTATCCTAGTGCTCATACCGACTATCCTATTATTGACCTTACAATAGAGGTGTTTTCCATTAGACCTCTTCTTTATAATGTTGGAAGAGTATTTGTCCATGTATAAATAATATGCAGGCCTCCAGACTTCTATCAATTGAGATGCATGTGAAAATAAAGACGGGTTGCCAAAATATGGAAATAATACTATAGATGAAGTGCATTATGTAAACAATATCAAATTTGTAGGTGATGGCCCAACTACATGGATTTGGGGATAATCCTATTGATATTGATGAAGAACCTTGGTGAGGTGGACTTTGTTTGGTTCTTGAGGATTTACTGAAACACTAAAAGAGAAGGTTCTTTATTTAGAGGGAAAGATGAAGTTATCAATGGTCAAGAGTGAAGAATATAAAGAACATTCATGAAATGATGAGGAAGATTGTGTTGATTCTTTTAGAAGTGTTGTGGAATTGGATAACTTATGTGTAATACTTGAGTCAAGGACATAATAAATAGATCAAATTGTAATTGCACTCCAAAATGAAATTTCAGGGCTCCAACAAAAACATAATGATAATGAGAAAACACAAGAGACTCTGAATGTAACTGTTGGTCCTAAAGTATGCACCTGACTGCTAAAGGGAAAATCTAGGCCACCTATCATTTTAGAATGATTTCTTATTTTAACTTTTTGTTGGTTGGTCCGAGGGTTATTCTATCAAGACAAAGGCAAGGTTGGGTTGGCAGAACGATATGGATGAGGGCCCTCTTTGGTTGATGGCACACTAATGACAGAATAATGAAATTATCAAAGGAAGAGGGAAACACCAAACTACTCAATAAATAATCTGCTTCAAGAAGTTCAATACTTAAAATACCATTTCAAGACATCAAACATGTATCAAAACACAATAATTCCCATAGGTTGCAGAAAACAAATCTTCACCAAAGAATTAGTTGTTTGACAGGTTGCATATCAATAAAAATAAGTCATACAATAGCTGAAAGGAAATGAAATGTATGTTGCACAAATCAAAAATTGTATTCAAGATAAGAATAAAAACACATGAAGAGTTGAATGAAACACTGTCATCAAGAGTATGTTAACCAGGTAGAGAGATTTAATCCATGCATAAAACAGGTGCAACTAGTCTATTGTATTGCTATTCCTACCTCTTACAATATCCAAAAAATAACTATCCAAAAGAGTTGCAGAGGCTCTTGTCCTTATGGGACCGAGACCTCAATCTAGAGAACTATTCATAAAACAAAGTATCAACTTCACTAAGATACCATAATTAAACAACAAGAGTGGTTCTTATCACACACAGAATACCACTCTTTCATCTAATCTAGGAAAATGTTGGACTTAATCAAATGAAACTACTAATGTCTCTACGACAGAACGAATGCATGTGTTGGAGGAACTGAGTGGTCGAAAATAAGCCTTGGAGTGACATAGTAGAGTTCTCTGTTGAACGACGATGTTTCTACGAATTGTTGGAGACCACTGGAGATAATTAGCTACATGAGAAGAGTTTGCTAAAGTGTTTCTGTAACTATATACGTCGACCTGTGACTGAGAGTTAACTCTCTTTCTATGCCTTATCTTTATAAATCCTAGCACATTTTGTATTGACACCATAAGATTCCATCTGTACCTGTGAAATAGCCTCACTGGAATTATTGTTGTCCTATTAGGCATGAGGGGAGGCATGGAGGCAAGAGACATGATGAATGGACGCAAGGGTAGATGATGAGTAGTGAGGGATACACGTGTTGTGTAGGGAGAGGAGGATTATATAGGTTGGGAAGTGAGGGGAGAACAAGTGGAAAAAGGCAAGAGGGGGCAGTATTGAAAAACAACCTGGGAGGAACTCAAAGGGGGGTGTAAGAGGTAAACATATTATAAAGGGGGGGGTCTAAGTTCTTAAGGAGTCTCCATGTTAGGTAGGGCCCACGATGGAAAAACCACTTAATCAAACATCTCCCCCACCATTAAAGGTAGAAAGGTCAAGGAGCTCTGAGTTGTGACAAGGACCATCGATCTGGAGAGATGGGCCACTATTGATGGAGATCAATGTGGGGGGTTAACGAAGGACAAGTGTTGGGTGGTGAGAGGAGCGATATTGGTGAGTGGGATGAGTGGAGGTGACGTGGATATGTGATGTAATTCAAGCACATGATTGTGGGAGCTTTTAAGGGTGGTTTGGATCCAAACTGCCTTTGGGCCCATAATGCACCACAAGCTACCACATACCCTTCCAACAAAACCATGGTTTAAATTGCGGGACCGCTCTGGAAAATTAACATCTGGGAAGTTTTCTTCCCCACAATGAACTATAGTCATCGATCTGATTACGATCTGAGATCTAGGTGACATTTACCTAACATTTACCTACTACAAGGATCGAAGGTTCTCATTGACCTGGGATCAATGGTCCAGATTCACTTCATACTTTCGGGCTTCAAAAGTTTTGAATGTGAAACATAAAACATCTCCTAGAGGAAAATCATTGAAGTAATGTGGCAGCCTGATGTCATATGATGTCACGGTTTCTAATATTTCTAGGAAAGAGAGGTGACATGTGTCATGTGGAAATGGGAGAATGACAACCAAATGACCTAATATGAATGCCAAGTATCCTGCCTCATGAGTGTGCCATGTGCTTCGATAATTTGGGACCTTGGTTCTTTGGGCTTCGGGACTTCGGGAGTTTCAAATGTTAAGTGTGAAGATCTACCGAAGGAAAATCCTTGAAGTAAATGATCTACTTCCACATGTCTCTACCAATGTATGGTCTTGATTTATTCTGGCTTTTCGACACTTCGGGCTTTGGGAGTTTCAAATGTTAGTGCTTCGAAACTTCCCTGAGGAAAATCATCGAAGTAACTAATCTGTCACCACATGTCCCATATGATGGATGTTCTATATTTAATTCAGGACTTTGGTTCCTTGGATCTTCGAGACTTTTGAATGTGAAACCTAAAAATATCCTGGAGGAAAATCCCCTAAGTGAATGATCTCCTACCACGTGTCATGACTGACGAACGATCCAAATTCTCTTTAGAAATATGGGCTTCGGGAGTTGCAAATGTTTGTAAATGTTATTCTCATAAAAATCCTGAAGGAAAATCGTCGAAGTGACGTGTCAGATTCTCGTGACTTCGTCTCTTCGAAGTCTTCGGGTGTTTGATAACTCAGTACTTCAAACATGATATTAAAACCCATGTGATTCTGGAATCCGAATGGACGAGAGCCGTTGATCTATTATTTTCTTGGTGGATCTTTACTGTTGAAAATTTACCTATCTGTTCCCATAGTCTGAGCCCAAATTTTCTCGTGTTGTGCGCACAGACATTCCTTGTACATACAAAAATTCTTAGGAAACCTGTGGTGAGCTCAATCCACAAAAAATGTGATGACAAGTAATTCAAACCAAACACGATGTATGTTTCATTTCTTCAAGAAAAAATGGAAAATAAACGTGCAAAGACTCAAAATATGAATAAGGGCCAAGACACTCTGTAGTGGGAAAATGACTTAACCAACCAGAAGAGGAAAATTTAATGAAGGAATATGGAAAAGAGAGGAGAGGCAGGGGATGCAAACCTAGGTTACAACATTGGCTCCAACTGGGGATAGCTCGTCCCTGTGAGATGCTAAGAACTGTATATCGGTGCCTTGAGATTGGATAACTTCTCTTACCTTTCATCACTTACCCTCATTTCTATCTGTCAGCCCTGCGTATCTGTTACTCTCCCTCATCCATGCATTTTATTGAATTAAAAGTTGAAACGGCACCCCAGTGCCTGCATTAGGCTATGGATTCTTTCCTGAAACTTGAAAATGCAACAAAACCCCAGTTCCTTTTTTTGGGCCATGGATTCTCTTATTCAAACAAGCTACTAAAAACCAACATATTGAAAAACAATTTGCGAACTAAAAATTAAATTCTCAAACTACAAGCTTATTCTCCTACTACCTACTCTATTCAGTTGAAAACCAACACAATAATTTCTAATTCCACCTCCAATGAAATGAAAAAAACATTTGACTAAGAATCGTAACTATATGCAGGTCACTATTTAGAATAATCCAAAGAGGATATATCAAACATGACAAAAAATTAGCAAGGATCTGGTACTTACAGTTGTAAATGATGATCATGGTAAAACTTTCAACCTTTGGGATTTTGGAAAAATAAGAATCCATCCATCTCGCTATTGGATCTTGAAACTCATGAAAAGCCTCCAACTGGTTGAGAGGACAAATTTGTTGTTGTGTGATATCTGCATTAATAATAAGACTAAGTTTCTCCTGTCCTCGTTGAAACAACTAATGAAATTCATGTGATTCACAACCATAAAGGGCAGTAAAGCACCCTTGATACTGCTCATATGGTTATTATAAATGAATGGGTATGTCTCCTACATTGTTGGCTTGTCCTTGTTCTAGCTCCAGAATGTCATCTTCAGGCTTATAGATTTCCTTTTTCTCTACAATTTCAAAAGGAAGGGGAAAAACATGCTCATGGCCTTCAACATAACTTTCCTCACAGTTAATAAAATATTTATTAGAACATATAAGAACAAATGTATCATAACAATGACTATCTGAGTCACATGGAATAATGAAAGATGTATCCAAATCCTTTTTATCATCAATTTCATCATTAATGTAATTCCCAACATCATCCTTTTCAATAAAATGATCAGAAGAAGACTCGTATGTAACCAAATCTTCCTCCATTTCCTCAACTAAAAAGTCTCCTTTACTTTCACTACTAGAAGAACTCATAAATGACTGTGGAATATGAGATTCAAATTCTTCAAAACAGTTCTCAAAAAGTAAATCAGCTGAAAAAAACCATTTACAATGCTTATTGAATGCAACATGGAACTGTTCCAGGGAGGATATGCTAGCAAGGGGCAAGGATCGATACCACTCACGAGAATATCCCTCTAATGAGTACATGAACATATTCATCAGTACATCCTCATGATGTATTCCCCACTGATGCATGAATTCATGAAACACAAGCAAATGCTCAGTAGGGTTGTCATCTCTATGTTCTCTAAATTTGAGAAAAACATAACCCCACTCATCTATAGTAGGAACAACATTCGGAAAACCAGGAACAAAAGAGAAATTTGAAGGAGAAAACCTTTGAGCCAAGATGGCTTCCATTTGAAACGATGAATTCTTAAAACCATGGAGTCACCACTAGATTCTTTAACCATGGAGTCACTAGGTGAATGATATGTAGTCTGAATGTTCCTGGTCTTTGTTGTCACATACCCACTATGCAAATCAAACTTTTTCGTTTATTTCTCAACAATCATAATCCCCGAAGTCCTACGGGGTTTATTGCAAGCTAGCTCTTTCATTTTTCCACCTCCATATGATTGTAGTTCATGACTATGGTCTGAATCAACATGGTGTCTTTTCGCACTTCCTGACTCAGTGCTACCAGAATGTCAAGTCACTCGACTCTACAAACCCCAAAGCTTGAAACAACGAAACGATGAACCCCGATGGGGCTAGCGAGGGGTAAGTTTCTCTCTAGGGATATTGTCTACGTGACCTTATACTGTGTCCACGCACTTAATCCAACCAAGAGCTTATCGGCTTTTCGCGATTTGGGGAATCATGATACACGACTCCTATCTTTCCCCATTCAAATCCCCGAAACTTTCGAGGTCTCCAAAGTTTCCCTCCAAAGGGAGATCGACGACCGTAAGCCTCCCCTGATCCAATGGTATTGATCCTTTCAAGGTTTCGGTACTTGGGAGTTCAAAATTCAATGACTCCAAGACTCTTCGTCATTAAAATCTCCAAATTCCGATATGGAAAGTCATGTAAGGGATCGACGGCTCTTAGGATCATGGATCCAACGGTCCATGGGATTTTGGGTATTGGGATTTCATGACTTTCTTAGGCAAGGTTTCTTGCCTTTTGGTTCCCTGGATGCCAAAAAGCTGAAACGTCGACCGACAGCCACATGTCCCTTCGATGGACGGTGGCGACCCTCAACCAAGATCGATGGTTGTGGTCTTTTTGGGATGATCAATGGTCATGATCAAATGTTGGCTTTTCTCAATATTAATCACATTGTTGTAGGAAAATCTCCCTGCGGATAGGTAGATCACCTCTAAGGCTTGACCTTAACCCTAGACAAAAAAATGCTTAACATGGACACTGACTTCCTTTCAAATCTATCTAAACTAATACATGAGAAGGAAGGATAACAGAAGTACCTCTTAAATGACGTTTGTCCCTGCACGCTCCGAGTTGCGCTCCAATCTTTTGCTCCTCGCTGAGTCCTGTAGACAAACAAGGTACGACTACTTCCCACTCCATTGATATTAGCTTGAAAACAGATCTATCAATTAATGATAAGTTCAAGTAACATCAGACACAAAATAGAAAGAAACAGGCCAAGCGTGTCATATTAATGAGAATAACGACAGCAGTGTTACAATCGTAGATGCGAATGCGACATCTTCGTCAAGTCCCCTTCGTCTAACCCTTGCTCAAAAGATTCACAACCTGGTTGATAGTAGCTTCGATGATCACTTCTCCTTTGTTGACTATGTGTTTCCTATGAGATCATAGGTTTCATGCTAGCAATTCTTCCCCCTTTCCACCATCATAGAGATTTCTTATATAGGTTGGGAGGAGCTTAACCTCTTGAGTTATGTTTAGAACAAGTTGGGAACCTCCTCCTTAGATCAGGGATCTATTGATGAAACCAAGAATTTGAGTACAACTGCCTTCTAATCTCGAAGATCCTTTCCTTATTCTCCTCACCAAGCTAACAACTGACCCAGATTAGGGAGTGCTCCTTCAAAAGGGGCATCAGAGCGCTAGAATGCTCCCAGAGAGGCTTAAGGGGAGCGCCAGCGCTTCAAAAGTGGGCAGCGCTCCTGCAGAGGGGTAAGGGAGAGTTATAATGCTCCCAGAGGTCTTATAGGGGAGCGTCAGCGCTCCTAAGGGTGTTTCAGGGGAGCGTTCACCCTCAAAACCCTTGATTGGAAGCCCTTTTCAGGTGTTAAGAGATGTTTGACTCCAGTGAACCAGTTCTCCTTCTTCAAACCAAGTACATAAGATGTTTTAAGTGCCTCCTTAGTGTTGTTATCATGGCAATATGATTCAACAACATTTGTGACACTTGCAAAAGTTGTAAGGAAGTTGCGACACTTACGAAAATTGAGAGGAATATGCGACACTTATCCAGTTGAGTGATTTTGATGTGTAACAGAATGCCCCCCAAAGTATGAAGTCAGAAGATGCGAACTGATGACTGAAATACTTTTTAGATGTTCAAGCAAGGGTATAGACTCGGAGAACCTGACGGAAGCTACACACAAACATCCAACAAATACCATGACATATTTCAAAACCCAAGGCAGGCATACCTATTCTTGGGTGATCGAGACTTGTAAGGTATGGCCGCCATAATATACACTGTAGATCCATAATTGTATTGATAAAAAGGGTATAGCCACTGAAGATACAATGTGGATCTATACCTTGATGACTTAGACTGATCATAGCCACGAAAGATACACAGTGGATCTACGAGATGACAATACATAACCACGACCAATACAAAGTGGATCTATGTAACAGTGCATGTGTTCTTTGTCCAATAAAACTCCTTTGTAACCTGGGAAAAGCATATATCAAAGTGATTACTCAACCCAGGGTCTTCTTACCAATCCCAACGTGGTACGATGCTAACCATGTGAATAGATGTCTTGATGTCAAACATGGCAGAAACCACTTGATTACCAGTCAATGAGGTAAACCGTTAACAAGCGCGAGGGAGATCACCATTAATGTCCATGATTTTCAAGGTACCTTAGTACATTCCATCGAACGTGAATAGATGAGCTGAGGTCGAACATTCATGGAATCATTCGATCAGAGGTCAATGATGTAAACCCACTGTCGAATGTGAGGAGGCCTGCCATTGAGGCATGCAAGTCCCAAAGTACTAACTAGTTTCTAAGTCTAATTCCCGGATAATGTGCTGAAGTTGACAGGAATAAACTCGTCGAGGGAGGGACTTGATGTATCCCCCATCAACGACACAAAATGGACATAGAGATGCAATTGGCAGATCAAATGGACATGGAATGACACAGGTTTTGAGGCAAGATATTTGGGATGGTTGACTCTCGAAGTGGATACTTCCCTTGAACACTAAGGCACAACAACAAAACATGACATGGAACAAGACTATGCAATGGGTGTTATGACTTGCGTCGGGTGACCCAAGGGAGTGAAAGAAAACTCAAAGATTAGCTCAATGCAGAGGTTCGGCGGATTATGATATATGCAGATGACAAAGTGTCATGTTCAAGGGCGACTCTAAGACATGCTGGATGATGTTCTCAAGAGACTGCTTGGTTTGCTCCTTTCAATTTTTCCCCCATCCAGATAGATGAGTACCTCTTTTTGATTTAATGAGCTCGAGGAGGATAACACATGCTCGATATAACTCACCTTCGGTAAGTTCCTCTTCCTTTGTTTAACAAACCGGAAGAAGTAAGGGTTCATTCCCATATGGGCCTGTCGATGTGTTCTTTAACGAGTCCAAAGACAGAAAACTCGAAGGTTTTTCAGGATTATAGAGTTTGGAAAAATGCTTAAAAGAGAACTCTCTCAGTTCCTTTTTTGTATGGTAGTCCAACGAGACCGAAAAATGGTTAAACTATCGCTCGCAAGACGCCCTTTCTGACCTTTTAACGAGTGTGAAAGGAAGCAAGATCACTCGACAATCTTTTCATGTTTAGAGAGTCTGAAAAGGGTTTAAAGGAGACTCCAGGGGGGTTCCTTTTTCATGTATTCGTATCCAGACGGGTCTGAAAAAGAGATAAAAGTTTACCCGGTTACATTCTCATATTGTAGAGCTCGAGAACGAACTAAGACTATGCTCATCAGTTTGACAAGGTGAATAACCGATCAGGACTGCTAGGAAACCTGCGATGCCAAAGCTACAAACCAGAGTTTAGCGAAGCCATTTACATCATTAGAGAAACCCACAAATGACCATACCTTATAAAAAATGGAATTATATAAATAAGAATTGATTCAAAAATTCATTTACCATTTCATTTGCAAGGATTTTTGGAGTAGTGGAGAATCTCACTTTGGAGCAAATCTTGTTTTTCTCGCTGCCGGAGCTACCATCAATCATTTCTCTCATCGTTCGTACCAGGTAGGTGCCCATCCCTTTCTCTTTCAATTGCATGGTTTCAAATTGATTTTCATGGCATTATTTATTTCAAAACACAAAGCCCTAGGTCGCCCCTCTTTGACCAAATCGGCCTCCTTTTAAAAGTTAATGAAATAGGGGGATTCTTTTGCAAAAATGCATTAGAGAAGGGTTTTTAGGATGTCTACACCCTTGCAATCAATTAGGCAGGTTATTCTTGGCAAAAGAAACTCATAAAAGTTATCCCCAAGTGCCCACGCCCCCCCAAAATCGTTTTGCATTTTTATAACGTTTTAATTATTATTTGGCAAATGTTAAAGGGTGTGGTGGTCGAAAAGAGTGAGAGATATATTTTAGATGACATGGGTACTTTGTTTTATGTTTTAAAATGTTTTTTGAAAATCGCCGAAATTATCAAAACATGAGGAATAATGAAATTCTTGATTTTTTTGTTTTGTAGGTGTCTTCGGCAATCATGATTGAATGGAAAGAGAGGGAACACGAGATGGATGATTTAGCCACTCTACGGAGTCCTTGTACGTGGGCCACTTTACGAGCCTATGGCTTGCTCAATTTTTTCAAATTGCAAAAAATGATGAGAGAGATTCTACTGTTTGAGCACATGATCAGTCTTTGGGACGTTGCGGAACAGGGATTCCGTATTGGTACACAACTCCTAACCATTGAGTTGGAAGATGTGTAATTTTTGACCGGCCTCTCAAAAGGAGGGGTCCCTATCTCTTTCATTGGATAGAGGGCATTACCTGAGCAGGTGGACATGTATCTGGCACGTCACTGTATTCCAGGAGCAAGGTTGGTAGGGGGCAGGATCCCTATCAAGGATATATGAGATCTACCTCTCTGGTCTATATTATTTTCTATCACAAGCGTGACCGGAAGTACTAGTGCTCATTTGGCATCAAGATCATAGGTGGCCTATGGTTTTCAGTGTTTAGAGCCAACACTATTCAACTGGAGTGCAGCGTTCCTTCGGAATGTGAAGGAACAAATCTCGTGGTGCAGGACTGGTCAGAAGCAGTTCAGCTATGGCTCGTTTTTGGTCTCGTTCTTTCTAGAGCGCATCCCTTAGATGCAGCCTCAGATAGCATTGGTAGTACGCCCAGTGGACGAACCTCGGATGGAGAGGTGGACTAGTCTATCTCCAAGACTAGTTTCGGAGTCAGAGTTCCACTTCAGTAGTGATTTCTTTGCCTGGTTGAGATGGTAGTTCCTCTGGATAGAGGACTTCCCTTATGCTGATGTAGACTTCCATGGGAGTATGGACTTGATTTTTACCATGGGGGAAGACTGGGATGAGTCAGGTAAGAGATTAAGCCATATCTTGTCTAGTTTTTGTTTTTTAATTTTTTGATGTATATGCATTTTTTTGGGTATGTAAAAGAGTTTTAACATATGTTTTTTTTCCAACATGCAAACAAGGGAGCAGTGTGCCCAGTTGATATACCAGTACCAGGGCGTCGTGGAGGTGCCCCAATTGTAGCAGATCCAGTGGTACCAGTTATGGGTCTCCGGGAGGTCGAAAGAAACCTCCAAGGCCTTACGATGGGCATCCCTCCTCTGTGGAGGGGGGAAGTGCCTTTACATCTGCAGTGGCACACTGTAGGGGTACCAGAGAATATCAATTCTCTGTTGAGGCACATAGTGCGTGAAGTAGTATGTTACTCGCAGCACAACACAGCGCGAGGAGATTAGAGTTTCCCTGTGATCATGTTCTTTGTATGCCTTGTCAGGCGATGTTGTATGGGTGAACAGACCCAAAATTTTTCCCTTTTACACACTTTTTGATGTAAAAAAAAAAAATTCAGTCATGCCATATATATAGTTTCGAGTTTTTATGATGCCGATGATTTGTACATGATGATGTCTGTGATGTGTTTTAATTTACATGTAATGTATAGTTTTTTCTTTCCTTGAATCTTATATGTGGGCTAAATACTGATCCATGATATAATTAGCTAATGAATCTAAAACACTATTAAGTTCTCTCAGAATGTGTCTATATTCAATGTAATCGAACATTCATTCAAGACGACGAACTTGCAAGTGTAGACGTAGCCGGATAGGACTACGAATAGCGTAGATGCGGTTGAGTTGATAAACCACGATTTGGGAGTCTAAGTAAATAATGATACGAGAGATACCTAGGGAGGAGGCTTGTGTCAACAGTCCAATGACAGTGTGGTATTCTGCCATATTGTTGGTTGCTGGTCCTAAATAGATGCCTCCTGAACTCACCACCTCGCCAAACTGATAAATAACCCATGCTGACGAAGCAATGTTCTGGGTATGTCGGCTGGCGCCATCTGCAAACCCAAAAAAGATAGGAAAGGAAGACGTCATCTGCGCATGAAAACACAGGCACAGTCATGAGTGGCAACAGTAAAGACTCAAGCACACGAGAGAAAAAGACACACCAAACTAAAATACAATAATGTACAAAGTACACATGCTAGGTGATCTAGGCATAGTACTTTTTAAGGTAAAGCCCATTTCGGGGCTCTCCCGGGGAAACTCCATCATGATCTACTAGTTCATAAGCACCTCTGTGTAAAACACACTTCACGATGTAAGGACCGTGCCACATAGGTTCTAACTTTCCTGTTCCCAATTTATTGTGTGCTTGGTCGTAAACGAGGACTAAGTCTCCTTCTGCAAAGCCTTGAGGTTGGACAGATTTGTCATATTGACTCTTGATTCGTTTCTGATGTGCCTCATTGACGAGGGCAGCATCACGGTGTGTTTCGTCCAGCTTGGATAGGTACAAGAATCATTCTTCTTCCACAGAAGTATGGGGCAGGAGTTCTACTTTCAATTTGAGTGATGGAATTTCACACTTGATTGGTAGGATGGCTTCAATGCCATAGACCAACTGGAAAGGCATGAATCCGATTGAGGTTTTCATCGAAGTGCGATAAGCCCAGAGAGCGGAAAACAATTGTAAATGCCACGATGTTTTTTTTTCTCCTACCATGCGTTGGATCATGGTTTTTAGGACTTTGTTGATAGCTTCAACTTGCCCATTCACTTGAGGGTAGTAGGGGGATGATTTTTCATGGCGAAAACCCAATTTGACATGTAACTCGCTCATCATATGGTTTTTGAAGTGTGCACCATGGTCGGTGACAATGGCACGTGGTACACCAAAATGAGTAATGATATGGTTGAAGAGGAAAAGAGCTGCAGTATGGCCATCATTCAGGAAGGTATCCATAGCCTCAGCCCATTTGGTGAAGTAGTCGACGGCGACAATGATGTAACCGTGCCCCCTGACTGAGGTAGGCTTACACTGCATGAAATCAATGCCCCATTTGGAAAAGGGGTCGATGGCAATAATGGGGTGCAGCGTAGTAGGGTGGGTGCATGCCTTCTTGTTGAAGATTTGGCAGGGTGGGAATTTTTTGACGGCCTCGATGAAATCTTTGAAAATCGAGGGCCAAAAGTAGCCGGCACGTAGGATTTTTTTGGCTATGGCCATCCCGGAAAGGTGACCGCCACAGGCACCAAGGTGACAATCGTTCAAAAATCATTCAGCCTCTTCGTGAATCAGACATCGCTGAAGGATAGTGTTAATACCACGACGATACAAAGTGTCACCGAGGATGAGTTAATGGCAAGAGTGGTGACGGAAGCGTTGACGCTCTTCATGAGAGATGTTGGGCTGAAAACGTTGAGTTTGAAGGTAGAGGAGAATGTCTCCATACCAGGGGTCAGAGGTGTGGATGAGGAAGAGAGACTCATCGGGGAGAGACTTTCTAGGTTCAATGTTTGCATTGGCATCTAGGAGAGCACAGATAAGCTCGGAAAACACCAGGGATTTCTTGGCTTTAGCCTTCGTAAACTCAAGATCGAATTCTTGAAGAATAACGATCCATTTTGAATATTTTCCCCCAAGTACTTGACGCGTCAAGACGTGGTACATGGGGTTGGAGTCTGCGATTACCGTGGTGGTGCGTAATAAGATGTAGTGGCGGAATCTTTGGACAGCAATGACGGCTGCCATAGCCAGTTTCTCAACATGCAAATATCTGAGTTCAGGCCCGGATAAACTCTAGCTCAGATAATAAATCACGTCTTCTTGGCCGTTAGAATCTTCTTGAACTAACACCATTGCAATGGTAGAGGTAGAAGCGACCAAGTAAAGGATATAATCCTTTGTATATTCGGGAGGATGTAACAAAGGAGCGTGGGTCAAAGCATGCTTGAGAGCATCGAATGACCGTTGGGCAGTGTCATCCCAGATGAAAGGGACGTTCTTTTGCAGAAGCCGCATAAATCCTTTAGTGATCTCGGCATAATTGCAGATGAAACGGTGGAGAAAGTTTGCTTTGCCTTGCAAACTTTGGAGTTGGGTTAAGTTGGTAGGTGGGGGTAAGGCTAGGATGGCCTTGATCTTTAAGGGATCCACCCTGATCCCATCTTTGGAGACAATGAAACCGAGGAGTCGGCCGGATTTGACAGCAAAAATGCATTTATGTGGGTTCAGACGAATACGATAGAAATGACATCAAAGAAAAATTGCCCATAAGTGACCAATGTGATCAGGTCAGTTGGATGAATGGGCGGGTAAATCGTCGAGGTAAGGTTCCATGATATGCTTGATGTCGTGGAAAGCGTATGACATGGCTCGCTGGAAAGTAGCACCAGCATTTTTAAGGCCAAATGGTAGCTTTCGGTAGGCGAAAGTTCCCCAAGGGCAGATGAAGGTTGTCTTGTGTTGATCAGCAGGTAAGATTTCAATCTGGTTATATCTAGAATAGCCATCCATGAAAGAGAATATTACGCTTCCTGCACAATTATCGATGATTTGATCGATGAAAGGCGTAGGGTAGTTGTCCTTGGGACAAGCTTTGTTGAGATCTCGATAATATACACAAACACGGATGGTCCCTTGTTTCTTAGCAACCGAAACGAGGTTGGAGACCCATTCCGCCAAAGGGATGGGATAGATGAAGCCAGATTTGAGAAGTTTTTCATCTTCTGCCTTTATAGCTGCCATTTTCTTGGGATGAACCGGGCGGAGTTTCTGTCGAACCAGTTTTGCGTCAGGGTAAGTCTTGATTTTGTGTATGACGATTGAAGGGTCAATCCCTGGCATTTCCTCGTAGCTCCATGCGAAGACATCGCAGAATTATTTGAAAAAAGCGGTGTAAGAAACCACTTTGTCGGGCGTGAAATTAGCACCAAGATTAATGTTTTCCACAACACCTTCTTTGACTGAAATGTCAATTGTGATTGTATTAGAGATGTTACCCATGTTACCCTCAGAGAAAGTATCTTGTGTGAGGATAGGGGATTGTGGAGCATCGGTAACATCGGGGGGGAAGACAGATTGTATGTCTTTCACTTCTTCCAATGGAGAAAGAAAAGAGGATCGATGGTGGTTATCATCCCAGGGTAAATCATTAATACTGATCATTTCCATAATAGATTCGTCTGAAGGAAAAATGTGGGAAATGTAATCGACGGCAGATGATAGGGAATCCAACCAAGAGGGCTCCAAGTAAGCATCGAGTGCCAATGAATGTGAAGTGTTGGGAGAGGGAGAGGCATATTGAATAGCTACGTATGAAACCTCGATTGGGCTGAGTGGCATGGTGTCACTAAGCACATCAAATTCCAAAGGACTAGGTACAATCCACAGATCAGATGATTCCAAGAATTGATAAGGCATAGTCGAGATCATGTTGATGGTAGCAATGTGGTGTGCAGTAAGTGGAAGTGGTGTAGGGAAAGTACCCATAAGGCTAGAATCTTTCAATAAGCCAACACCAACGCTTTCATACGTAACTAGGTGGTCTCCCAAAAAAGGAATGTTGTTGGTGGTAGGGATGCGAGCGTCGGGTGTACAGAAGTCAAGTTGATTGATGGTGGAAATTTTTCCTTGATGAGGGAATTGTACACATCAAAACACCGACGAGGCAAAAAAAGTCATAGCGTAGAACCAACTTCTTCCAAGTAAGAGGTTGTAATCGAGGGGAGCATCGACCACCTCGACATCAACAGTAACATTTTTGTCGCCCAATTGAACGGCGAGGGATTGCAGTAATCCGTGAGGATGGAAACCTCGTCCATCGAAAGTGCATAACATCGTAGGGGATTTGTTAAGGGTAGGTGATTTTAAGCCTTTTCAACAGGCTAGAGACATGACATAGGTAGAGGCTCCCTCATCCAGGATAGTTCGGTGGATTTGTTAATTGTGAACAACAACATCGATTTGGAAAGCTAGCTGGTGGGAGAGTCACGGTTAATGATCATATAGATTAAACGTGATGTAGTTTGATGACTCGGGATCGAAAGTGCCAATAGCATCTAAGAGCATCCTACGTTGGTTAGGACAGTGTTGTAAAACTTCCAATGCAGACATTGCACACGGGGCTTGGGCCAAATCTTCTACAATATTGTAATTGTGGGCAGCCCGTGAATTAGGATTGAAATTGGATTTCTGGATGGTACTCTTAGGAGGGCGTAAGATGGAGTCAAAAGAAGGTTTCTCAATCTGAAGTGGCCCGGATGGAGGGCTAACAGATGGAGGATTAATAGCAGATGGTAAAGGATCTAGCGAAGAGCCATTAGGAGTCTTCAACTTGTCGGGTTTAACTAGCGTGTCGTATGTCGCAGAACGAGTGGTTAGATTAACCCCGTTAAACATGTAAATGTGGGTGCTTGTCAAGGTGTCATCAGGGGGTTGGTTGGAACTGCCCCCCAGCGTGGGGGTTTGTGCAACCAAATATTGTTGTTGCAGAAAAGGCTGGGTAAGCACAGTGGGTTACGAATTTCCTTTGAAAAGTTTATCCACTTCATCGCGGTGTGGGCAATCTCGAGTGTAGTGATCATCACCACAAATGAGACATGGGAATTTCGGTTTGCGCTAGGGTTTTTTTCCAGCAGTAGGGGTTTGCGGTTGGGTTTTGGGTTGTTCATTGTTATTGTTCTTCTTTTTTTTGTTTCTCTCTTTCTTCTTGCCCCCAAGTTGTTGTGAAGGGGTTGATTGGACCACATTCACATCAGAGACCTGAGTTTGGGTGGGGGTAAAGAGGGTGCAGTCGAACTGGGAGCAGCTGTCGAAGTAGGCTGCTGAGTCATTCCAGTGGACTAGGTGGTATATTGGGTTTTGACGGAGCCAATAACTCCATCCACATGCGAAGCAGTCGATGGTTTGGATGGATTGTTAGTGGCACGGGTAGCATTTGGTATCAACTCATACAGAGTACCGGATTGTGAATAGACTAAGTCTAAGTACTAAGCTCGGGTGATGGCTTCTTCCTCGGTGACCACACCACCCATGGAAACATCACGAGTGATCTGGGGTAATAATGATTTCATGAACCATTCCACTAATAATTGGTCGAGGATGACCGCTTTGATTAGCCTTCGTCGTCGTCTCCATTCATGGATATGATCAAAGATGTGTATGGAAGTTGTCTAACGAAGGGAGGTTAATAGTTCAGTACCCATCTCGTATCGAATGGGCGGTTGGAAGTGTGTGAGGAAGGACATGGCGAGGGAGTTGAAATCATGAAAAGATGCGCGTGGTAATTCAATGTACGATTTTGCTGCGGAACCTGTAAGTGTTCATTGGAAAAGACACAAACGAATAGAGTCGTCCATGAGGGAGTTGGATGAACACCACAAATGGAAAGTCATCACGTGGTTGTTTGGGTCTTCTCCAGACTTTCCATCAAATTTTGGGATATCAGAAGGAAGTTTTGTTGGAATAGCTAGCCAAACCAGAGAATGATAAATGGGATCATTCATTAACTGAGACAAGTCTGGAAGATCCAGGGTAGCCAGAAAAGGTAGTTGTTGGTTAACCTGTGGGTAATGTTGGTGTGGCAGGGGTACACCAGTGGGGCCCATTACCGGGCTATGTGGATAATTATAACTAGTGGGCCCTCTCATATGAGGTTGGTTTTGACCAAGGTACGTAGGACTTGAAGTGTTTTGAGAAGCATGTGTGAGCGGAGGATAACCAGATGGGTTTTGAGGGTTATGGGTTGGGTTGGGCATTTGTCCATAAGGAGGTTGTTGCGGAGCCTGAGAATTTTGTCCTGCCGGGAATTGTGGGTTTCCTGAGAAAGGAACTTTCCATGGATTAGGTGCGGTAGTCACATTTTGTCCCATGGAAGAATGTAGATTTCCTTGAAAAGGGACGCTCCACGGATTGGGTGCGACGGACACATTTTGTCCTTGTGGTTGATGGTGGACTCCGACTTGAGGTTGCCCCCTAGCATGAGGGTGCCCCCCAAATGGAATTTTTCCTCCAGTGGGAGGATGCCCCCCAGCATTAGGGTTCCCTCTGAATGGAATTTGTCCTCTAGAGGGGGGATGCCCCCCAGTTTGAGGTAGAGTTCCTGGGATTTGAAAGCTAGATGCCAATGACTGACCAATGTTGCTGATCGGGTTAGGGCCACCAAGGTCAGTCCCTCCGGGTTGTTGAATAGGTATGGAACTTCCCGATAAAATTTGAGTAGTGGTTTGGGCAGTGGTGGTAGCGGATGCTTTCAGGTGTGCCAATCAGGGCTTGATTAACTACCGCATTACCGGCAAGGATAGTCGAAATGTGCGGGGCCATTGTCGAATGGGCCATTTGGAGGGGAATAGTAGGCCTTGGGCCAACGAATGGTATGTTCAGACCAACGGTTGGTGTGGCTGTAAAAGTGGTAGTACCGGTGAAGTGATTTGGGGGTACAGTGTAGGAAAAAGATGCATCGGCACCTTCTCCTATTCCATAAATATCTCACACCAAGCGTGATGGACTCTGAACAACGTCTGTAGTCCAAAAAGGGTCACTGGCCAAAGGGCTCTGAGAAGAC
Organism: Picea abies; assembly: GCA_900067695.1. Lineage (NCBI taxonomy): Eukaryota > Viridiplantae > Streptophyta > Pinopsida > Pinales > Pinaceae > Picea > Picea abies. The sequence goes on from CBVK0100097478.1 coordinate 18,103, forward strand.
ACAGTCGGATTTTCAGAAGGGTTGACGATAACAAATTCTCCAGTGGAATTTAAGTGGAGGATCTGTCGTTCGTATCCCTCCGGAATGCGGTATGCTTCTGGAGATTCGGAGACAATTCGAAAATTCTCCAAAGGAATGGGAACTTCTTCCTGAGAAGTTGTAGCATTATGAACCTCTCTCTGTTGAGGAGATTCCTTCGTAGAATGAGGGAGTAAACGGGTGTTTCCTTCCATATTTTCTGGAGGAAGTCCCTGTAGCCTCCGCAAATGATGTGGAGGGTTGATGTTGGCAGAAAAGAGTCGACGAAAGAAATCTATGGCCAACTAGCGAAAAGAAACAGCACATGATAAAAAATCTAAGAATCACAACCAAGCAAACAAGGCCTTCTTTTGATGACTGTACTAGTTGGTGATGAAATCCAACGTCGCGTGATCAAGTCCAGAAGGGGTGGGGGTAGGGTGGAACAGTTACAATGGCGACCTACTTAACAGACTTACGCCTTAGTGCAAGCTTCCACGCAGTAATTGTGGATTTACCCTCCAAGGAGCCCGACTGAGTTTGACCAATGTCTGTTCCAAGTACAGTGAGACTTCCCGTCACTGTCACCTTGTGTAAGAACCTAAATATTATGGCCACTAAGGTTACCAATTCACAGTCAGCCCCTGGGCGGGAACAATCGACAATTCGATCCAAACGTACGGGCAGGGTATCAAGCCTGAAACCAACTAAGAGGCTTCCATGCAGTAATTGTGGATTTACCTCAAAGTGATCCCCATAATACGATCCGACCACCACAATCAGTTAAACCATGGAGGGTTAGTCCCCGTAGCTTACCCGAATGCAACCTCGTGCGTAACCCCTATGTGAGAGGGGGATCCCAGGCAGACTTATACGATAAATGGATTTGACTCTCCCTAACTCAGGATGCTACTGTTTGTTTTAGAAACTTTGGAGAGTTATTCTCACAGCCTAGTCCAAAGTACTACACCTATTCTACTGTTGGTGGAGGATCCTAGCAAAGAAAAATTTCTAGATAATTTTTAATTAGCGTTGATTTTTATGGTTGTTCTTTACGCAAAAGGGGTGTATGGAAGTGAAACAAATGGAATTATGACTCAGACCCAAAGAATGCATCGAACATGATAAGCAGTCATTTCCTTTCGATGAATGTCTATCTAAGGGAGAGAGAGAGTTCTTTTCACTAACAAGAACAACTACGGAGTGTCCTCAAACGATTTCTTTTCTCAATCAAATCCTGATGTAATGCAAAAACTTTTAAAATGCCTTCTAATATGCACAATCAATCATTCTTTTTCATTGTTTGTATATGAGTTAAGGATCAATTCAACACAATGCTTGTCTTTCTAATTGTCTTTATATAAATGAAAATCAAACTAGCACAAGCGAAAGTCATACAAACAATGCACCCTCTCATTGCAATCAAAATGAAAAAGTGAAAATGAAACAATCAAAGAGAAAACACAATTCACACCCAAAAAGCAAAAGTTGAAGAACAATGACCTTGACTGAAATCAATATAAAGAGGTCTGTAGGCTTTTGATGACCTTCACCAAGGTTTTTACTCAGCTGATGAGGAGAGAAGAACAATGCATGGGTTTCAAACTTCACTCAATAGGAAAAACTCAATGAAAATGATGAAGGAGGCTACAAGATCCAATTAACAAGGTGTTTATTCTTCAAAAAGGCAAATTTCAAGGCTAAAAAGGAAGAAAAATTGACTCACTAGATGACTCAGGAGAAGAGACACAGAGGCAAACCCTAAGAAAGGTTGTTCTGGAGGGTTATTGGGCCCAAAAGAGGTTGGCGCTCTATTGCCAAGGGAAAGGAGAATTATAGCTCTCTGTGCTAAGGTATTAGGAGCATTGGCACTCTATCAACACTAGGTCAGGGGCACCAGGGTCTGAAAGCTCTAGAAATGTAAAAAAATTCCAAAAATTGGGATTCAAACTTGACAAGTATGCTGAATGTGACAAGGTAAGGAGCCAATCAGCTCATGAAACCAATCAAGAGAGGAGTGAACCAGGTCTGAAACAATCAAGGGATAGAACTAGGTCAAATGAGGAGGAATCGAAACAAGAGGTTTCGATTCGAGGCTATCTCCCCAGTGGAGTCGCCAGTTTTTTTTGTAGGAAAATCTCCCTGCGGACAGGTAGATCACCTCTAAGGCTTGACCTTAACCCTAGACAGAAAAATGCTTAATGTGGACACTGACTTCCTTTCAAATCTATCTAAACTAATACATGAGAAGGAAGGATAACAAAAGTACCTCTTAAATGACGTTTTTCCCTGCACGCTCTGATTTGTGCTCCAATCCCTTGCTCCTCGCTGAGTCCTGCAGACAAACAAGGTACGACTACTTCCTACTCCATTGATATTAGCTTGAAAACAGATCTATCAATTAATTATAAGTTCATGTAACATATGACACAAACTAGAAAGAAATAGGCCAAGCATGTCATATTAATGAGAATAACGACAACAGTTCTTACAATCGTAGATGTGAATGCGACAGCTTCGTCAAGTCCCCTTCGTCTAACCCTTGCTTGAAAGATCCACAACCTAGTTGATAGTAGCTTCACTGATCACTTCTCCTTTGTTGACTGTGTGTTTCCTATGAGATCATAGGTTTCATGCTAGCAATTCTTCCCCCTTTCCACTATCATAGAGCTTGCTTATATAGGTTGGGAGGAGCTTAACCTCTTGATTTAAGTTTAGAACAAGTTGGGAACCTCCTCCTTAGATTAGGGATCTGTTGATGAAACCAAGAATTTGAGTACAACTACCTTCTAATCTCGAAGATCCTTTCCTTATTCTCCTCACCGGGCTAACAACTGACCCAGATTAGGGAGCGCTCCTTCAAAAGGGGCATCAGAGCGCTAGAACGCTCCCAGAGAGGCTTAAGGGGAGCGCCAGCGCTTCAAAAGTGGGCAACACTCCTGCAGAGGGGTAAGGGAGCATTATAACGCTCCCTGAGGCCTTATAGGGGAGCGTTCACCCTCAAAACCCTTGATTGGAAGCCCTTTTTAGGTGTTAAGAGATGTTTGACTCCAGTGAATCAGTTTTCCTTCTTCAAACCAAGTACATAAGATTTTTTAAGTGCCTCCTTAGTGTCGTTATCATGGCAGTATGATTCAACAACATTTGCGACACTTGTAATCAACTTGCGACACTTGTGAAAGTTGTAAGGAAGTTGCGACACTTACGACAATTGAGAGGAATATGCGACACTTATCCAGTTGAGTGATTTTGATGTGTAACACACACCTCACGCCATTTCAATGCTTCGGTGATCGAAATTTCATGACTCTCAAAGACAAGGGTTCTTTTCCCTTTTGTTTCCCGGGTGCTGAAACGCCGAAGCGCTTACAAGCGGCCACGTGTGCTCTATAGATGGATGGTCCAGGCACTTCCATGGACCATGGGGTCTATGGTCCCAATTCCTTCATCTCTTGCAAGGGAAAAAGAAGGGGTCATGGCATTAATGCATGCGTCTCTTTCTTAAATCAAATGGTCATTATAGACCCTGGGATCCTCCAAAGGGATCCTGTTCGTGCATTGCTTGGAAAGGCAGAGAGGGGTCAAGGAATTATCATCCACGTGTCCTCCCTCAAATGAATGGTCCTTGTTGTTTCACAATTTCATGACTTGAGACCCCCAGTGACGCAAATCCTTTCTCAACTCGAATCACCGGTATACAAAATACCGATGGACTCTCGATCTCTTCCACATGTCCTTCACAGATGGACGGTCTAGGTCTATATTAGTACTTTCACCATGGATTTTCCCGATCCCTTGTCATCAGGACTCCCAGAATCCTAAATTATGAATCCCCGATACCAAATCCTCTCTCAGGACTTTTTCCCTTGTTCATGAGGGCTTAACCCTCATGCATCTATTAACAAATCCAACGGTTGTCAGGTTTTTCTAGCTAAGATCTGACGGCTCAGATCTGTCCCACTTTGCGCACTCTCTCACTACTTCTTGGACGTGGAAAAATAAACAGTTCAGATGTTCTCATGGACCTTGGGGATCTACAATACCAATCTCTTCGCTACCCACGAAGACACAGAAAGACAAAGTGGTAAGCAATTTAACCTCCTACTTTCTCCTACCAATCTAACGGTCATGGGTGACCACAGATTTCCCGACGGGATCTACTCCGTCGATTAACACCTATTCAGGGTTAAGGCGTTTAACCCTCCAATTACTTCATCCGATATGATAGTCATGAGTGACCACCGATCTCCGGATGGGATCTCGTCCATCGATTTGATACTTATCAGGGATTTCTTAAGGCCTTGCGCCTTCACATCCGTTTCCCAGGTTCTTGATGGGCCTTTTTGGGAAGGGTACCTCTATGGGGAGGTTTACCCAGGGTACTATCTGAGGCAAATAAGGGTATCTCTCTTCCGAGAGCCAGGCGTGAAGTCTGAATTAGATCAGTATGCATATAAATAACAATTTATGAGAACATAAGCCATACATAGTCTTTCCATATAAACATACAACTACCAGTACTGATCAAGACACCATATAGACATTATTATAATGAAATCATTCACAATTTCATAGCTTATGATCATAAATGTCAGCATACATATATTTCAAGATGCCAAAGGAAAAACACTTATCATAAAGTAACACCAGGGGTTATGCAACTGTAGAGAGGGGTGCTTGTTTCCACCCAACCATAGGCTCAGCGATTCCCAGCGGATTTACCACTAGCCACCCCCTAGTTGAGACCACAATGTTGTGATACTGCATCTCTGTTTTCCAATGACCAGGAGTGAAGTTTACTCTCCTTCCTCTCTGCTATCACCCACTCTGCATATAGCCAGAGTTCTTTTTCTCCCCTTGCGTCTACCCCCAATCGCTTCTCCCCCCATGCCTTATCCTCTTGCGAGGTTGTGTGTGGCATGATTTCCCTCGTGATGGTCAAGCCTGACGGCTCTATGGATGGGCGGTTCACATCCCCATCCCTCATTAACTCCTGAGGATCCATCCACCTACCAGCCTGCGAGACATTTAATTCGGGGCCAGCGAGCCCCTTTTGGTTCTCCGGGCCAGTGGAGTCCAAATACAGTATTGATTTTCAGTGGTAGTTAATGCCACCTTTCCAGGTGCCTTCCACCGCCTTTCTGTAGCCATCATGGTCTCTTTTTCAACATATTCCCTCTCAGCAGTCCTGCAATATAAATTCATAATATTATTCACATTCATCAACCTTTTCCATAAGGTCCATTCACATCACATATTCACATTTCTGCGTTTGCCACAGTTCTTGGCCAGTCCAACTATTTTTACAAACCGGGGGAAACAGGGTGTTACAATTCCCTCCCCCTTAAAGGAAGATCGTCCTCAATGTTCTATCTTTCAACATGTCATGCATGTTTGGATGCAAACAAAATTGGATATGCATGTTTCATGGCATCCTCCATTTCCCATGTAGCCTCATCTGGGCCAAAATGTTTCCATTGCACCTTGACCTGTGCAATGGTTCAGTTCCGGAGCGAGGTTTCCTTTCTATCCAATATGCATTGGGGTTTTGGTATAAATTCTCCCTCCAGTTCCACCTGGATCATAGACCAGTCAATTATATGATTAGCATCATGTACATATTTCTTCAGTAATGAAACATGGAAAAAATTATGTGCTTTTACTGTGGGAAGAAGTGCTAGCCGATAGGCTACAAGTCCCACTCTATATAGAACCTCAAAGGGTCCACAATACTGGGGTGCCAACTTGGCACAAGCTTCCATTTTCAGGGAAATCCTTCTAGGCTTAATTCTGAGATATACATGGTCTCCCATTTTGAACTCTCTTGGAGTTCTCTTTTGGTCGGCATAACTTTTATGTCGGTTCTGAGCGACCTTCAGATTTTGTTTTATCTGAGTCACTTGTTGTTCCATTTCTTTCAACATATTGGGTTTAATAGAAATCATGTTTACAAAGTTACTCCAGCTGACTGGAGTATTACACGGCCTACCATAGAGGACCTCGAAGGGACTCATCTTTAAGGATGCTTGGTAGCCATTGTTGTAGGCAAATTCTACCAATGGCACGTAGTCTTCCCATTTTCTAGGTTGATGCATTACATGCATCCTTAACATATCCTCTAATATTTGATTCACTCTTTCTGTCTGTCTGTCGGTTTGAGGGTGATAGGTGGTGCTAAAACACAATTTGGTCTCTAAACCAGCCATTAGTGATTTCCAGAAATTGGAAGTAAATTTTGTGTCTCTGTCAGACACTATCTCTTTTGGCATACCATGTAGTCTGAATACCTCTTTCATGAATACATGGACGATATCTATCACCTTGCAGGTTGATTTGATGGGGATGAAATGAGCATACTTGCTCAGTTTATCCACCACTACCATAATGGCATCATTCTGTTTGGTTGAAGTTGGCAATCCAGTGATAAAATCCATGGAGATGATTTCCCATTTCCATTTTTGGATTGGTAAGGGTTGGAATAATCTTGTTGGGTGTCGATGTTCTGGTTTAACCTGCTGGCACTCTATGCATCGGGCCAAATATTTGGCTGTGTCTTTCTTCAATCCAGGCCAATAAAATTGTTTTCGGGTGGCAGTGATCATTTTATGGTATCCTGGGTGACCAGTATATGGTCTTTTATGTAGTTCATCCATAATGAACCTCTTCAAGTCATCACAATTTGGAATGTACAATCTATCTCTATAAGTGAGCAGACCTCCTTTGGTCATCTGGTAGCCTTCATATTTTACTCCAACGAGTTCTTGTTGTAGGTACAGGGTCACAGTCTGAATGAAGGGATCTGTCTCTTGTGCATTTCTGATTCTGTTCTTGACATTTGTCTCGCAATTACTCACCACTGCCAGGTGAATTATTCTCATGCTTCTGCTAAGGGCATTGACCACCCTATTTTCTTTCCCTTAAATGTGTTTGATTTCAAAATCAAATTCGCTAAGGAGGGCCATCCATCTAGCTTGTCTAGCATTGAGCTTTGGTTGGTTAAACAAATATCGCAATCCACATTGATCTGTCATAAGTACAAATTTTCTTCCCAAGAGGTAATGCCTCCACATTTTCAAGGCATGCACTATGACAGTTAGTTCTAGATCATGAGTCACATAGTTGACTTCATGTTCGTTCAATTTTCAGGATTCATAATAGATCACACTTCCTTTCTGCATAAGGACTCCTTCGAGCCCTTCCTTACAGGCATTTGTGCACACAAGGAAGTCAGCTTCTGGGTCAGTGATTTTCAACACAGGTGCATGGGTTAGTAGATGTTTCAGGGTTTTGAATCTTTCTTCACATTTCTGTGTCCACAGGAATTTTGTCCCCTTCTTCTAGAGGGCAGTGATTGAACAACCAATCTTGGAGAATCCTTTTATAAATCTCCTATAGTATCCTGCTAATCCCATAAAGGATATGATGCCTGAAACATCGTTTGGGGTAGGCCATTCCATGATAGACATGATCTTGTTAGGATCTACTGCTACCCCTTCCTCGGACAGAACATGTCCCAAGTAATGTATTTGCTTCTGAAAGAAGTCACATTTGTTGAATTTATCATAGAGATGATGCTCTCTTAGCACTTGCAACACAAGTCTAAGATGATCTTCATGTTATTCTCTATTCTTAGAGTAGATTAATATGTCATCAATAAAAAATAGTACAAATTTATCTAAAAATGTACTGAGTACATTGTTCATTAAGAACATGAAAGTGGCAGGGGCATTGGTTAACCCAAATGGCACTACCATAAACTCATAGTGACCATACCGTGTCTGGAAATCGGTTTTATGGATGTCTTCACCCTTGATTTGGACTTGATGGTATCTTGACCTCAAGTCAATCTTTGAGAAAATAGACACACCTCCCAACTGATCGAATAGATCATCGATCTTGGGCAAGGGGTACTTGTTCTTTATGGTTACTTTATTGAGTTGTCTATAATCTATACACAGTCTAAGTGTGCCATCCTTCTTTTTCACAAATAGGACTGGTGCTCCCCATGGGGACACACTGGGTCGAATATAACCCTTATCCATCATTTCTTTCAATTGCAATTTAAGTTCAACTAACTCAGGTGTGCTCATCCGGTAGGGTGTCTTAGACATCGACACCACTCCTGGTGCGAGCTCTACTGAGAAGTCAATGTCTCTTCTCGGAGGTAGACCCGATACCTCTTTTGTAAACACATCTCTGTATTCTCTGAGGATAGGGTGATCATCAGGGCTTGGTTTATCACCTTTGATTGTTTTCAACACCTGTATTGCATATAGGGGACATCCTTTTCGGCAATACTTTCTCATTTGCAAGGCTGATATTTTCCTCACTGAGACAGGTTTTCAGATCCCTTGAAGGGTTATCATTTTTCCTTCTTTGCTCACACATTATAAGGTTTTATGGTAACAGTCCAGTCTGGCTTTATGGGTTCCCAGCTAGTCCATACCAATCAATAGATCATCTGATCCCAGGGGTAATATTCCCAGCTATTCCATACCAATCAATAGATCATCTGATCCCAGGGGTAATATGTTAAGGGTTGATTGGGTGGGGAATTCATCCAACATTAATTGGCAGGCTGGTATGACCTCTGCAACCCTTCTTCTAGTGTCAGTGGCTAACTGTACCAACCATGGCTTGGTTTGTTTTTGTGGCTATAGTTTACACTTATCAATAGCTCTAGGGGATATATAACTCAAATTTGAACCAGGGTCAATCAAAACAGACAATAGATGGTTGAAAATCATACCTTGTATTTCCACTACTGAAGCTTGATGGTCAGCTTGGTGATTATCCAAGGCTGCATAAATTTGTGGCACACTCCTAGCCACATCATTGATAGTAGTATTTTCCTGGATGTTATAAATCCTCCGACTATTCTATTGTCGGTGTGGACAGTTTCTCAGGAGATGTTCCTCTCTGCAACCCCAACATTTCAAAGGTTCTCTCTTGGTGTTATCCACCTTCACTAGTATAGGTACAGAAGTTTTATTTCCGTTTGATGAGGGAAAGTTCTGCTGGAGTACACTCCGGGCTGGAAAGTTTATTCTGGGGTTCTTCTTGTAGTTATTAAATCTTGAGGATTTGATCCCCTTTTTCTTAAATATCAAACCACTCTTTTGTTTCCAGTCTCCACGAGACTCTGCCCGATTTCCATATTGTTCATGACAATATGTTGCCTTTTGACTAGTGTCTTCTAAGGTCTTTGGCTCATCAAATTCAATTATGTTCTAGTATTCCTTGGGTAGCCCACTGATGAAGCATTGCACCTTTGTCTTTTCTTATTTTATATAAGTTACATACCTCAACAAATCGAGGAATTTGTTGACATATTTTTCTATAGTAATTTGTTCCAATTTGAGTTCATAAAACTCTTTAGTCTTTTCGTCGAAATATTTTTCTGAGAGATACTTCTTTCGGAAGTATTTTTCAAACTGTTTCCAAGATACGTCCTCCTTGCGGACCCCTTTCACATTCTTAAGATCTTCCCACTAGATGGAAGCTTTTCCATTCAAATTGAAAGTGGCCACTCAAGCCTTCAAATTCTCTGAAAAATCATGGACTCTGAAATATTTCTTCAGTCTAAGTAGCCAGGCCTTGGCTTCCTCTCCCTTCTTTATCTCATCGTCGAAGGAGGGAGGTTTGGCCTTTCTAATTTATGACCCTTGGAAGTCTTTTGCTTCTTTTGTTTTATTCAAGAATAGGAACTGGTCCGGCTACTGGAAGAGCCTTCTGAGTCTCCAGCTTCCTTCTTAGAGGAATCGTCTGGCACTGGTCCTTTTCCTCTGGGGTGGACCTTCCTTGAGGTGATCCTCTCAGTATGGCCACTGATATGACCATGTTTCTACATCTTGGGTTCATGTTGCATTTTTCACTGTAGGTCAGATAAGCTCTGCAGTAAAAATGCATTAATTTCAGTTTGCTTTTCTTGTTCTTTCATCATCCTTTCATTGTCAACCTTGCAGCTTTGCAATTCAACCATGAGACTCCTTACAGTCTCAGCTAGATCTGGAGGGGTTCCTATTACTCTTCTTTTGTCAGACTCTTCGTCTCAACTGTGGGATCCTTCTCCCATATCTTGGTGAGTCACCATTCTCTGCGTCTATAAATTCCCATGGCTGATCGTCCGCTTGGGTGAAAAGACAAACGTTGGTTATTAGTCAAGAGTTAGATACATTGTTATAACCTGTGCATAAATTCATAACTCTTTCACATGCATACATAGTCGGGTTCTCGTTTCCAAGTTTTGATCCTGGATAAGAGAGTTAAGTTAGGGGGTTGCTCCTCTTAGGAGTGCTTCGAATGGAGATTATGCGCAACTCGTACATGAGCCCAATCAGGCCAAGTTTTTTCACCATGCTCTGATACCAATTTGTCACATACCCACTACACAAATCAAACTTTTTTGTTGATTTCTCAACAATCAGAATCCTCGAAGTCCTACGGGGCTTAGCACAAGCTAGCTCTTTCCTTTTTCCACCTCCATATGATTATATTTCATGATTATGGGTCGAATCAGCATGGCATATTTTCGCACTTCGTGACTCGGTGCTACCAGAACATCGAGTCACTCGACTTTGCAAACCCCAAATCTTGAAACAGCGAAACACCGAACCCCAATGGGGCTAGCGAGGGGCAAGTTTCTCTCTTGGGGTCTTGTCTACGTGACCCTATACTATGTCCACGTGCTTAAGCCAGCCAAGAGCTTATCGGTTTTTCACGATTCAGGGAATCATGATACACGACTCCTACCTTTCCCCATTCAAATCCCTGAAACTTTTGAGGTCTCCAAAGTTTCCCTCCAAAGGGATATTGACGATCGTAAGCCTCCCCTAATCTAATGGTATGGATCCTTTCAGGGTTTCGGTACTCGGGAGTTCGAAATGAAATGACTCCAAGACTCTTCGTCATTCAAATCTCTGAATTCCAATATGGAAAGTCATGTAAGGGATTGATGACTCTTAGGAGCATGGATCCAACGGTCCACTGGATTTTGGGTATCGGGATTTCATGACTCGTGAATGCAAGGTTTCTTGCCTTTTGGTTCCCTGTATGCCGAAACGTCGAAACATCGACCAACAGCCACGTGTCCCTTCAATGGATGGCGACAACCCTCAACCAAGATCGACGGTCATGGTCTTTTTGGGATGATCAATGATCATGATAAAATCCCGACTTTTCTCAATCTTAATCACACCTCATGCCATTTTGAGGCTTTCGTGATCGAAATTTCATGACTCGCGAAGATAAGGGTTCTTTTCCTTTTTGTTTCTGGGTTGCCGAAACACCGAAGCGCTTACCAGCGGCCACGTCTTCTCTATAGCTGGATGGTCCAGGCACTTCCATGGACCATGAGGTCTATGGTCACGATTCCTTCATCTCTTGCAAGGGAAAAAGAAGGGGTCATGGCATTAATTTCTGCATCTCTTTCTTAAATAAAGTGATCATTACAGACCCTGGGATCCTCCGAAGGGATCCTGTTCGTGCATTACTTGCAAAGGCGGAGAGGGGTCAAGGAATTATCGTCCACGTTTCCTCCCTCAGATGAACGGTCCTCGTTGTTTCATGATTTCGTGACTTATGACCCCCAGTGACACAAATACTTTGTCAACTCGAATCCATGGTATCTAAAATATCGATGGACTCTCGATCTCTACCACGTGTCCTTCACGGATGGACGGTCTAGGTATATATCAAGACTTTCACCATGGAGTGTCCCGATCCCTTGTCATCAGGACTCCCAAAATCCCAAATTCTGAATCCCCGATACCAAATCCTCTCTCGGGACTTTCACACTTGTTCACGAGAGCTTAACCCTCATGCATCTCTTAATAGATCCAACAGTTGTTGAGTTTTTCTAGCTAAGATCTGACAGCTCAGATCTATCCCACGTCACACACTCTCCCACTACTTCTTGCACATGGAAAAATCAATGGTCCAGATGTTCTCATGGACCTTGGGGATCTACGATCCCAATCTCTTCACTACCCATGAAGACACAGAAAGACAAAGTAGTAAGGCATTTAACCTCCTACTTTCTCCTACCAATCTAATGGTCATGGGTGACCACAGATTTCTCGACGGGATCTCCTATGTCGATTAACACCTATTCAGGGTTAAGGTGCTTAACCCTCTAGTTTCTTATTTCGATCTGACGGTCGTGAGTGACCACCGATCTCCCGATGGGATCTAGTTCATCGATTCGATACTTACCAGGGATTTCTTAAGGCCTTGCGCCTTCATGTCCTTTTCCCAGGTTCTTGATGGGCCTTTTCAGGAAGGGTACCTCTATGGGGAGGTTTACCCAGGGTACTATTTGAGGTAGATAAGGGTATCTCTCTTCCGAGAGCCAGGCGTGAAGTCTGAATTAGATTAGTATGCATATAAATAAAAATTTATGAGAACATAAGCCATACGTAGTCTTTCCATATAAACATACAACTACCAGTATTGACCAAGACACCATACAGACATTCTTATAATGAAATCATTCACAATTTCACAGCTTATGATCATAAATGTCAGCATACATATATTTTAAGATGCCAAAGGAAAAACACTTATCAAAAAGTAACACCAGGGGTTATGCAACTGCTGAGAGGGGTGCTTATTTCCACCCAACTGTAGGCTCAGCAACTCCCAACGGATTTACCACTAGCCACCCTCAATATTAGACCACGATGTTGTGAGACTGCGTCTCTGTTTTCCAGTGACCAGGAGAAAAGGTTACTCTCCTTCCTCTCTGCTATCACCCACTCTGCATATAGCCATAGTTCTCTTTCTCCCCTCACATCTGCCCCCAATCACTTCTCCCCCCATGCCTTATCCTCTTGCGAGGTTGTGTGTGGCGTGATTTTCCTCACGTTGGTCAAGCCTGACGGCTCTACGGATGGGTGGTTCACCTCCCCATCCCTCATTAACTCCTGAGGAGCCATCCACCTACCAGCCTGCGAGACATTTAATTCGGGGCCAGCGAGCTACTTTTGGTTCTCCGAGCCAGTGGAGTCCAAATATGGTATTTATTTTTGGTGGAAGTTAACGCCACCTTTCCATGTACCTTCCACTTCCTTTCTGCAGCCATCATGGTCTCTTTTTTAGCATATCCCCTCTCAACAGTCCTGCAATATAAATTCATAATATTATTCACATTCATCGACCTTTTCCACAAGGTCCATTCACATCACATATTCACATTTTTTATTTTTCCATATTTCTTGGCCAATCCAGTTATTTTTACAAACTGGGGGAAATAGGGTGTTACATTTGTTCACCATCAAATATCAGATCTGATCATTATCGTTCTCCCAAGGAAAAATATTTAGTTACTTTGTCCCTAACAATGGCACCAGAATATGTTGGGCCTAAAGTCTACACCTGACTGATGTTATCAGATAAATCGGTAGGTTCAGACACTAACTGATCTCCCCAGATCCACCTAGATCTAGAACAAAACACACCAGAACATGATGCTTTCCTTAAGTTTTAAATATTGAATTTACTAACTAAAGAGGGATAGGTGACATACCATTTAAGTGTTACTTCATCTTGCTATCGCCATCCTATATCCATTCCAACACTCATACAATGATGATCCTGCAAAAGAATGCAACCAACCAAAGTGATAGTAATAGAATAAACTCAATACAAACCTATGTATATGATCAAGGAATCATACAATAAAACACAACAAGCTTTATAGGAAAGAATCATATTATTGTATCATATTAAATGTGAAAGAGAGATTAAAACCATGGCCTTGATGTCGTAAGGACCCTTCCAACTGTCCGTCATTCCCCACACACTTCCATTCCAAGAATTATGAACAGATCTGATAATATTCACAATCTATCTTGACAAAGGCAAAACTCAAAGACACTCCAACCAAGCTAATAATTCCAAGCCAAATCCAACTTAGCCCTTCTCCATGAGAGATCCTCTCCTTTTATAAGATGAAGAGGATAAGGTGAGGAGGTTAGGATGATCCCACTAAATCATGAAAGCGAGTAATATCCAAACCATTTGGATGCCACCTCACCATGGAAGTTTCTCTTACTAGAAGATTCGAGAAAACACTAGTTTTTCCCATGTGTAAGCATTCTCGCACCCTGCCTATAGAGTAGACTATGAAATCCTCATGACCTAGCTATGATGCAGCCTACGACAATTAGGCATTCTTGCACCCTAGCTATAATTCATCCTACAAACTTCCTTTTTTATAGGGTTTTTAAAAAGGAGAATGCAACTTCTTTTCTTAGGAAAAGTTCTTCTCCCTTCCTTCTTCAGGAACTCAGGCCACTGACCCATCCGAAGGAAACAAATAGGTTTACATAATTAACGATCATAGGGATGATGAAAATAATGTGTAACA
>CBVK0100097479.1:0-32481 GCA_900067695.1 Picea abies
TATTTACATCCACCAGAGATGGTTCCTCAACCATCCCTCCCTCCCCAAATGGGAGGAATCCTGATGCAGATTCCCATACTCACCCCCACCATACCCCCTAACCCCCCTGCCACAACTGGGGGCAGGTAAAAGAAGAAGGAGCCCGCAACTCCACTTTCCCCACGCGTCCAACCTCCTTATGCACTATACAAGAAAGACAGGCACACCACCAACAAATGCCCATCTCTACCGGAGTTACGTAACCTAATTCAACTCAATCAAACACCATCATCATTTGCCCCTTTATCAAGTTACTGCCACTACCTCCCCTAACATAAGTAGCAAAGGAATGTGAACCAAATTCGCTTGTGCCATATGTTCTGAATATGGCCATTATACACACCATTGCCCAATGCTACCTCAATTCTGACAGACATTAGTAGCAGTACGCCAAAGCTTCCAGCACGAACCCAATTCATCTACATCATCCCCACCAAACATCACTGACATCCATTATGTCACAAATTCAGTCAACGAACATATGAGATGCCCTTGCTCTCTATGTAGATCCTTAGATCATTTCACATATCAATGTCCTATGATCATTGAATACAGGCGCTCTTCCGATCTCACATGCCTTTCTCTCTCTGCAAATCCCTAGATCATTTCACATATCAATGTCCTATGATCATTGAATACAGGCAACACCAAGTGACCCTGATTCAAACTCCTGCACCCCCTATAGAATCAATGATTAACCTTACCCCATCACTCGATATTCTTCATATTATTTCTCCTGAACCAGAAGCACTCCCTATTCCTCCATGTTTCTCCTGAACCAGAAGCACTCCCTATTCCTCCATGGTTCTTGGATGACTTATACGAGGATTTACCCCCAAATCCCCCCAATTCTCTCGTTCATTTCCCCACAGAAAATTTACGCCCAGATACCATTTATAACCCCCAATATCTCGATATTTGGTTTATGATGAGCGAACCATCGCAATCTCATTGCGTCATCCTTCCTGCTTCTTCACCACCAGAAGATAACCACACAGTGGCAGTCACCGATATCACTCTTTTATATCCCTTGTATTCCCGACACTTCCACTGTGATGAGGACATACTCAAGGAATTAACCACCCCCGACTACCCATGGGATGCGCTACACCACAGAGCACTCTTCCTTTCATAGGAACCCTTCACAACTCCTAGCCAACACCCCATATACAAAGTCAAAACCAAGGATTTTATCCCATCAGGGCATATCGACTGGTTCAACAACCCCATCCCTACCCCAGATGCTTTTGAAGAAGGCAATATGGCCTACATTTCCCCCACCATCAAAATCGATATTTCTATAAAAAATAGAGTCATCAAGGAAATCACCATTGGCGCTGCATGCACTCCTCAAGAAATCACCACCTACAAAGCCCTCTTCCAAGAATACCAGGATATTTTTGCCTGGTCATACACCCAGATGCCTGGCCTTGATCCCTCTATTGTCGAACATCGCATAGACACCTAGCCTGATATCACACCATTTCGCCAAAAACAACGACCTCTACACCCATCCAAAGCAACAACTATCAAAACCAAGATTGACAAATTACGCACTGCTAGGTTCATCTACCCCATTGCCTATACCTCATGGGTTTCCAACCCTGTACCCATTAACAAAAAATAGGGCACTATCCGTGTATGCATGGAATTTCATGATCTCAATCACGCCTGTCCCAAAGACAACTTTCCAACGCCTTTCATCGATCAAATTATCGACGACTGCGCAAGCCACGAGGCTTTATCCTTCATGGACGGTTTCTCTGGCTATAACCAAATCCAAATCCATCCAGCTGATCAATACAAAACCACATTCACCACACCTTGGGGTACTTTTGCATATCATGTCATGCCTTTTGGCCTAAAAAACTCTGGCGCAACTTTCCAACTGGCTATGACATACATTTTTCATGATCTGGCTCATATCATCCTCGCATACTTGGACGACCTCACAACTCGATCCAAAAAACGCACTCAGCATCTTGATGATTTACGAATCATCTTCTAAAGGTGTCGTCAGTACAACATCTACTTGAACCCCCTTAAGTGCGTGTTCTGCATCACTTCCAAGCGCCTCCTAGGGTTCATCGTTTCCCAAAGCAGTATTACCGTGGATCCCCTCAAAGTCCAAGCCATCACAGAAATTCCACCCCCCCAGAGTTTACGCCAACTCTAGAGCCTACAAGGAAAAACTAACTTTTTAAGGTGATTTGTCCCAGACTATGCTACTCGAGCACATGGTTTCCTTCGCTTACTATGCCATGACATCCCATTCCACTGGGATGAACATGCCCAAAAATCTTTTGACGATCTTAAAATGGCACTCTCCAACGCCCCTTTAATTAGTTCACCCGACTATAATCGCGACTATATCCTCTACATATCAGCATTCGCCATCTCAGTAGCATGAGTTCTCGTTCAAATAGGAGATTATGATCATGATCATGTCATTTACTACATTAGTAAAAACCTCTCAGGGCCACCTTTGAAGTATAATCATGAAGAGAAACTAGCCCTTGCAGTCGTTCTCGCAGTCCAGAAACTGTGCCATTATATTCTGCTTCGCACAACCAAAGTCATAGCAGATTCCAACCCCATGCAATACTTGCTCAGTCGTCGGCAAATTAATGGTAAATTTGACTGATGGATCGTTATCCTTCATGAGTACGATCTCGAATTTTCAACACCCAAGAGCAAGAAATCTTTTGTCCTCATCGAACTCGTCACAACCTTCCCCTCTGATACTACCAGTGCCCCCGTCAATACTGAATTCCCTGATGAACATCTCTTTTACATCACTTTAGATGATCCTTGGTATGGGGACCTCCTCGTCTACCTCCAAACCCAAAAGTTCGGTAACCACCTCTCACAAGATGATCATCGCCGTATCTGCCATCAGGCCCCCCGCTATCTCCTCATCAGAGATATCTTATATCGGCGAGGGGTCGACACCATACTCTGTCGATGCTTGACTATTGACGAGGCCAATAGAGTCTTAAACGACTACCATAGTGATGTGTGCGAGGGCCATCTTTCAGGGATGTCCACCACTCATAAAATCATCCGTGCAAGTTACTTTTTTCCTACATTGTTTCACGATTGCATTCATGCCGTGAAGCAATGTGATAAATGTAATCTTTATGCCAACAAAGCACGAGCACCACCTGCTCTTCTACACCCAGTCATTACTATAGGCCCCTTTTATAAATGGGGCATCGACTTCATGACTTGCGACCCTCCATCCAACAATGGACACAAATACATTGTTGTCGCAGTCAATTACTTTACAAAGTGGGCTGAAGCCATGCCTACCTTCAACAACACCGCTAACAATGCAACGCATTTTTTCTTTAATAATGTCATATCCCTCTTTGGAGTACCACTCGAAGTAGTCTCTGATCACGGAAAACATTTTGAGAATGAGATTTTCGTCGAAATCTCATCCCGGTTAGGATTCTCCCACGAGTTTGCCTCACCATATTACCCTCAGTCCAGCGGACAGGTCAAAGCAGTTAACAAGGTCTTCAAGACCATGTTACAGCACACGGTTAATAAACATAATACCAATTGGCATCATATGTTATTTTCCACGCTAAGGGGTTACCGTACGGCCGTGAAAACGACCACCGGTTTCACACCATTTCATCTAGTCCATAGGGTCGATGCCACTCTTCCTATCGAGTGCGAAATCCCCACCTTATGCACCACAATTGAGCTATTACCCGACACTGCTCCAATGTAGCAGCGTTTGCTGAACTTAGAGTCCCTGGATGGAGATCGTCGATCTTCATTACAGAACAATGAGGCAGCCAAAAAATTGTCAAAATCCACCTTTGATCACCATGTCAACCTCCTCTCATTTCACGAAGGTGACCTCGTCCTTGCTTATGATATTGCTCACAATACCCTCGGTCATGGAAAATTTGAGTCACTGTGGCATGGCCCTTACATTATCCAACATTGCCTCACCAAAGGCGCATACATCCTGGCTTCCCCCAAGGGCCTCTCTCTCAAAGAACCCATCAATGGGTTGTACTGAAAGAAATTTTACGCCTGAGCGTAGACATTCTACATTAGGTTATTTTCTTTTATAATGTTTTTAATATTTTTTCCATACCTCACGCCTAAACTATCATTTGTGTTATTGGCAGATGCCTCCTCTATTAGCCTACCACATTGGTTACGCTGACGACACCAGCCATTGGACACAGAATCTCACTTCGGCTGCTTGGGCCCTCTATTCCCCCTCACATGAATTGCTCCACTCCAACGGCATATGTTTGGGTTCAACAACCAACAACCAAGCCGAGTACACTACCGTCATTGGTCTCCTTGCTGATTCCAGCCATCATCGTATTCGTCACCTTAGCATCTTACTTGACTCTCAACTGGTCATCCTCAAGCTCAACAATGTGTACTGTGTCCGTGATCCTTGCCTCTTTTGCAAATACTTGCAAGTTAGACTTTTATCTCGACATTTTGATTTTTATCTCGACATTTTGATTTCATTACATTTACACATATTCCAAGACAATTTAATCAAATTATAGATAACCTGGCTAACATTGTACTAGATTGGCATATATCACATCAAGACACCTTTACACACACATAAACCATCAGAATTCTGTCACAGCATATAGACTAGACATCATACACAACATTAAAAAATTCTCACACACATGTGAACATCACAAAGACCCCAAAATGTATATCCATATATATATATATATATATATATAATATATATATATATATATATATATATATATATATATATATATATATTGGTCAAAAGTGCCATCAAAATGTTTACATACAAATAGAATACATCTTATACAAAATCTATAAGCCAGTGAACCACCTCAGTACAAAAATGGTGTCACCACACCAAATGGGCTCACCAGCCTATATAATATACAAAAATACACATAGAGACACTCATGGTGCCTCTAGATCAGCACCACCTGGCCCTCCCTCAGGAGGTGGTGCCCCACTCGCTATCGGTCCCTCCAGCCCTGGAGGTAACCGCCCATTCATTGCAACACCTGCTATTGCTACTTGTCGAACCATGGTCCACCACATCGACGGAACCCCCACCACTGCTCTAGGATGCCCTCATCCTGGATATGCGACCACATGCCCTCAGGAACACCCTGTAGCACTGCCTCCAAGCGGCGACGAATATCCTCAAAATCTCACCCGAATTGGGCCTCAGGAGCATGTGATGGCCCTGCACCGGGGTCGTCAAAACAACATCTCCTAGCCACTCTCTCATCACCAGCTAGTCTCGCCTCAACATCCTTGTGTCGCCGTCTCTCTCCTAGCCACGACTCTCCCCGCGGAGGCCTCACCGACCCCTGACGAGCTGGCACTCTAACTCACTCAACCTCATGCCCGCGAGGTCCCACATCTGCACATAAAAACAAACAAAGGATAGCATCAACATCCATATATACATAATACACATGCTATACTATCTAAATATCAAAACATAAAAAATCACATCATAACTCGGTGGTCGAACACCTCTCCTGGAGGTAACACCATATTCGGATCACCCCGGAAGTCCACCCCATAGTATGGATACTGCAGTAGGATCTACGGCATCTGCCGCCACACCTGTGCAGCCTCGGCTGTGAAAAAATGACCACCCTCCCCACCACCGTGGCGAATCAAAATCCTCGACCACCGCATCAGTCGCAGCTCTCGCGCACCAGGTGCACCCAATAACACTCTAGGGCGTAACATCGACACCCTCTCCAAAATTCATGCAACCAAGATGGAACTAAAGGAAAATCCTCTTGAGTCCACAACTCAACACTTGTTGAGATTCCCTACCATCTTGGCATGCAACATCAAGCCCTAGGAAAAATTATCTCTTGCCAGTGCCCTCCCCATAATCTTCAGCTAACCACCACTGATCCGCTGAGTCGCGAGGGACCCATAAACCCTCACAACCATCGTTGCTACACATCAATGAACCATGACATCCATAGCCCTGATACTCACCACAGAGCCCGACATAAAATCCTCCCTCGAACAATACCTCTGGCCTAAGGTAGCCAACTGCCCATCCCCAGGTAATACGGGCTCCGCTGGTAAGGGCGTTCCCCGAAAAGGGAGCCCAGTAAAAAAATACACAGCCTCCACCGTAGTGAAGGCCAGCTGCTCACCCCGCACCATAAAACAATGAAGATCTGGACTCCACATCCAGATCAAGAACTATAGGAGGTACTCCTGGGCCCGTATCAAGGGGCACTCAAAGAAATTCAGCAGCCCACAAGCTGCCAAAGTGTCACGAACCGCCAGCTCCTCAATGGCCACAACCTCCCTGAGATGTTACCAATCCCTCTCTCTCCAGTGAACCGACATCGTCCAAAATGATCACCTGCAATCACATAATCCAGTTCTCGATCAATCATCTTAGACATAAACACATTAAAATCTTCAAAAAGAGATAAGTTTCACCCCCGTCAGCTTTTCCCCCTCTCCAGTGAACCGACATCGTCCAAAATGATCACCTGCAATCACATAATCCAGTTCTCGATCAATCATCTTAGACATAAACACATTAAAATCTTCAAAAAGAGATAAGTTTCACCCCCGTCAGCTTTTCCCCCAAGGCGCGGCTATTTAACCCCATAAGCACGCACACATGCGCACTTGTTCACCCCACAGATGCGCACACATGCGCACCTGTTCATCCCACAGGCGTGCACACATGCGCGCCTATTCATCCCATAGGCGTGCATGTATGTGTGCCTTTCGGCCATACAAAGGTGCCTTCATGCGCCCCTGTCACGTACACAGGCACGCATCATAGCGCGCCTGTCCACTACACAGCTGCGCACCCATGCACAACTATTTAGCTTGCACACATGTATGCCATGCGTGCCTGTGTCCCTCATTAGGGTGCCCCCATGCACAGATATCTGGATAACAAGCACGCACCCATGCGTGCATATTTCCCGATCGCTCGCGCACTGCGGAGCCCACACCCACAAAACCACCTGTACGACCCTCCATACAGGCCCTACCCACAAATAGAAAACCTAATTCTATGCAGGACTATAAGACCACTAACCTAAAGCTCACTGGTCCTGAATCGGCTGCCTCGTTCTCCCAGAATCTCCAAATATCCTCTAAATATCTCACGACCAATCACTCTGACAGCAAGTACAAATGAGGTGGCAATGTGGGCCCTGCAATTATATATAGTCCTTTTTTCCAAACTTCCAGACCCCGTTCCGGGAGCTCCGGGTGTCCGTTTTTTTATCCGTCTTCAACCATGGGATCAACAACCCGTCCTCTACATCAAGACTATCCCTGGGCCATTTTTAATCCTTAGCCCCCGGGAGGCCATTTTTCCATACCCCGTCTAGGTACGCATGCTCATGTTCAAAATTATCAAATAAACGATTGTATGTTCGGTTCTCTTCAGATATTGTTCACATTGGGTATTTGGTTTTCATGTGTGCAAGTACTTGGTGATCATACACCAGCGCAACCCCTTCAGGTATATAATCAATACTAGCATGTAATCATTCCCTCTGAATCTCAATTTCATCTCCAGTCACACCCTCTGAAATTTGTCTTTAGGGTCCCCATATCTGGCTCTGCAGTACCGCCACCTCCACTGCATTTTGGGTACTGTCACCCGGTAGCACTCTCCTCCACATGAGTTTTCCCATTTATAGCCCCCCTTGGCACTTCGACACTCATGTTGTTTTCAACCTTTAGGGATGGGAGTCCCAATAGTCTTACATCATGTCGCGAATACCCCACATATTCCTTCTCCTCATTTTTGCTAGCCTACCCAATGGACTCCCAAGGCACTTCCTCATGTATTATTTTGACTGCACTCTCGCAACATCATTTACCCTGCATTTCACCCATCATCAGTTTGCCCATCCTCAGATTTCCCTCAATGCATTGCCCTACTAAAAAAACCAGCCTATGGGGCCCCAACCCTCCACTTGTTTTTTCCACCAACTTGAGCCATTCCCAGGCCAAGCTATCCTACACTGGGGCACCCGTTTTTGTATATGCATTATTATCCCCACTGATTTTTTAATTCTTTTTGTAATTAAGCCGTTGTTTCCAACATCGTACATAACTTTTTGTCGTCACCTTTGGCGACCTTCGTGGAAAACACAACCCATGTCGCCCTTGGTTGGGACACTCCTTATCATCTACTCCTATTTTGACATCGTCCACCAAATCTGAGTATCCTATAGGCCACCTACCTCTTCTCTCTGAGTTTTTTCACTTTGTCCCACCTCTGGCACAACTTATCCCACGTCTCATTGTCCCCCCTGACACTTGACCTCATTAAACGGTTGCAGCTACTTATACTTCGAATATATCCCCAACCAAGGGCAGTCTTGAGTATCCATGCACCTCGACTTGGTCCATGTACCTCCTCAGTCCCTGACCTCACCTAGTAGATTTCACGAAGCCCTTTTCTTCTTGGAGTTGCGTCTCCCCTTTTTATCGACATCAACACAGTTTCCAGAAGGGCAACAATATCTTGACTCTCATTACCTTTCCAATGAGAAGTATCGGATGGCATAGGGAGACCCATAATTTATCCTTGCTATCGTTGACCCCCATAAGATTCGACTTCAACACTTTCTCATGTTACGGTGGGTCTTACTTTGTGACTAATTCAGTTGTTTCTTATATTTTCCGAAGACCTCTGAACTTGGCTGGGCTATCAATGCCCATAGAATCCGTGATACTTCTTACAGGTGTCATTGCCTACTATTCAGAGTATGTTCCTCATCATAATTATCCTCTTCCTTTATCAAAACCACCCTCGAGGGCACTGCAGTTGTCTACATCAACACACAATTTCAGTTATTGTACAACACCCTTTTTTGAGTTACATGACACGAGCATGGGGCATGCCCGCCTCGTTTGTACACAATTTATTTTACACACCTTGCGGAAGGTTGGGGCCTATAGGTTCCCTTATCCCTCCAATGGGTCACTCTTGATACTCTCACTATCGCTCTTTCTTACATCGGTACTCTCAGTAGAAGAAACATTGATGAATTTCGACTATCCGTATGCTCCTAACCTCATCCATCAGGGGGCATCTGTTATCACTGAAATTTTGTCTGCAAACGATTATAGGAATCCAACATCTTCAAACAACTATGAGTACACCCATGGACCAAAATTACCAAAAAGGCATTTCCAAAAGGTCCAAAACTATACAATTAGTTAAAAAATCAAGATGCGGTATGACTACACAGGGCACGCACGCACATGCGCCATCCAAAAACACAGGAAAAAAACACATGTGCACGATGTGCGACTATAGATGCTAAAATCCATGCACACTTGAGAACGATGCATTTATGATGTCGGCCTCCCACCCACTTCTGGTTCATCTTCCAAGTTGATTTGACACCCAAATCTTGACTGGATCCGGCTGGGTGGCTGGTCAAAGACCTAAAGGTGCCCTAAACAACCCCTTTTCACACTAAAAGCTAGTTGCAAAATACCTCAAAGTGGTGCTATAAAACAAGGCCATGGGTGCACTACATTTTCAAGGAATTCATTTGCAAGGTTATGCTGCTGCTATTCTCTTGGGGAATCCTCTTTTCTCATAAAGAGCATACTAGCACCATTCCATTTGGGAAATCCACATCACCTTTTGAGTGGGTTAGCTTGGGATTCTTTCACCATTTCTTTCAAGTTTCAAAGTTGCAAGAAGAGCTCAATTGTGGGGGTCCAAGAACCCTCCCTTGGAGGAAGAAGGGACCCAAAGTCCTCTTTCTTCTCGATGTTTTCTTTTCACTAATACAACCCTTTCCATTGGTGACATGAGTCTTGTTTGTTTCTTGTTCTTATGTCCTTATGCTCAATAGTTTAGTTGTTCTTTCCTTTCTTAGTTTAATTCTTAGATTAGTCTTTTATGTTTATTTTTCTAACCCTTTCCTTCACTGCTGTCATGCTTAGCTAACCCAACTAAGCTTGTCAGCACCTATATTTTGCTCATTCAGGTGACAAAAGAGGTGCACCAAGGACCTAAGTTAATATTCTTGATCTAATAGGCCATGATCAAGGCCTCAAACTACAACATAGTTCCTTTAAAGGGAATCGTTGTCATATAAGTAGGATATGGGTATAATAATGAGTTTTTTCATAGTAGGAATGGGTCTCAAGGACTTTACCATAAAAAAGGGAGGACAATAAGGGCCTTATTCCATAAATGGATTTGTAAGGCTCAATATCCATGAACATCACCTTCAACATAATCCCTTTAGAGAAAATATTTGGCCTCCAAGTTGAATATGTGTACCATTATGAAATATTTTTCATTAGGGACATGTGCATTAAGTAATTAGCCATGGTCAAGTGAGGAAAATAAGGCCCTTGGGTCATTT
The DNA here is from genome assembly GCA_900067695.1 of Picea abies. NCBI lineage: Eukaryota > Viridiplantae > Streptophyta > Pinopsida > Pinales > Pinaceae > Picea > Picea abies. The sequence continues at coordinate 10,440 of CBVK0100097479.1, forward strand.
ATGAATCCTTTAGGGATTAAGGGACATAATCAATGCCCTAAACCACATAACATGTTGTCTATAGGGAATCATGAACCTTTGAGTGAGATATGGTTATTTTTATAATATTTTGTGTATCAAAGATGGCTATGAAGGATATAACCATGGTTGGGGGATAAATCCAAGGAATTAGGCCTTGAAAAAATATTATTGGGTTAATAGGCCATTATTAAAGCCATGAACTACAACATGAGACATTTAAAGGGGATCTTTTGCATACGGGTTGGATGAAGTTTCCATTAGGATTTTTTGTGTAGTATGAATTTATGTTGGGGCCTTGACCATGATTAGGTGATGAAAATAGGGTCCTTAATCCATAAAGTATGATCAAGGCCTTTAACTACAACATCATCCATTTAAATGGGATACTTTTCATATGAATGAGAAAGGGTTTCCATTAGGATTTTTTGTGTCGGGTCTTCCAGCCCTGACCATGATTAGGGGATGAAAATAAGGTCCTTAATCCATAAATGAGTGTAACTAGTCTTATGGGATATGAAATATTCTTCAAACAACTAAAAAAAAACATTTAGAAATTAACTTTGTCTTTGAGTGCGATATTGGTACTTTTAGGAGGCTTTACATAAAAGATATGGATCTCATAGATTTGGCTATAAATGAAGCTTCTAGGGCCCTATTCCATGAAAAAGGACTCAAATCATCATACAAACTCAAATCATTGGCCTCTTGGTGGAATATAGGCATCATTAAGATAATTTGCATACCAGGCATGGGTCTGAAGGCTTTGACCATGGTCAATGAAGGAAAAAAAGGGTTGTATGATCTAAATTAGTATTTTAGGGATTATAATATTTAACATATGAATGATATTTGGGAAATATTAGAAACTTTAGATGCATTGGATGGACTTGGACACTGTGACGACCATGGTCATGCAAGAAAATAAAGGGTCTTAAGATCTAAATGAAACTTTTAATGCTCATGAACCATGCACATGTCCTTGAACCACTACAAAGTTTCTTTCAAGGGGATATTTGGCCTCCAATTGGGATATGTGTGATGTTAGGTGGTCTCATGCACCAAGGATAGGTCTAGGGGTCATAACCATGACAAGGAGAGAAAATAAAGGGACTCAAGTCATATATAAATATTTTAAGGATATTGTCCATGAACATGGACTCAAATCACCACATAGGACCTCTAAAAAGGATCTTTGATCTCAAAATGGGATATGGGTGCCTATAGTAGTTTTTTCATACCAAGGATGGATCTTGGTTTCTTGACCATGGTAAAGTAGTGAAAAGAAGATACATATCAACTAAATGAATATTTGAGGGCTCATGGGATAAAATCGGGTATTAAACCATTACATGCATCCTTTAAAGGGGATATTTAGCCACCAAGTGGGATACATATGAAATTAGGAGAATTTTTTGACCAAGGATGGGATTCAAGGCCTTATCCATGTTAGGATAAAGACACATTAGACCAATTTTATACTAAATAACTCCTAAGTGTCGAAATATCCTAACATCCCCCCTTAAGAACAACCTAGGATATGTTTGAAGGATTTACAAAGGTGACACAATAGGAGAAAGAAGGAGGCATTAGAGCATATCCCCCCTTAATGACAACTTATTAAACACCTAACATAGATCAAAGTTTGTAAAACTTCACTTCTGTAAGAGACTTTGTGTTAAGGTCCTAACCCGCACATAGGTAGATTAATGTATTCAGATGTAATAAAGGTCAATAATAATAAGACCTTTCAATAAAATAGAATAAGTATATATCTGGTATCTTGCACTTTGTGAAAATGTCACTTCTATAATGATTAAAGAATTAAACTATGATAAGATAGGAGGTTTTACAATAAGAAATTGAAGTCTTAATCTATTATTCTATTTATTTACTGTGCAAAGAGAAGGTAAAGATTATTACAAATAGGCCATTCATAATTTTGATTGGTTTGGACACTGACAACATTGTCATCACTCATAATGATAGTACAAAATCCATAGGTGGGACATACAACCATGAACCCTAGAAATATTCTTTAGGCACTAGTGATTGTCCTTGGATCATGGTTAATTCCTTGATATCCATACCTAGTGTGCCAAACCTCTTAATAACATCCACATATTATAGTTTGGTGTAAATATTCCATTTATAGGGCTTGGTGTAAATATTCCATTTATGCAAAATTACTATTACTCCCAGTACTGGAAGAGAGTTCCTTATCTATCGCAGGATGAATCAAATTATTGTAATGCTTTGTGTTGAGAAGGTTAGGTAAGAATGTGAGTAGAAAGGTTGGGATGAGAAATATGGAATCTTATTGCTTGGTTTTTTCACCATGGTTGGGATGAGAAATATGGAATCTTATTGCTTGGTTTTTTCACCATGGTGGCCTCATAGCCTAGGTTGGTGGTGCTATCTACACTAGATGGTTGTGGTTCAATGGAAATTTTCTCTTACATGACCAATCTCTTGGACCATTTTTTGTTAATAGATAAGTCTCATTTTTTTTGTTTATGAATATGCAAAATTACTATTACTCCCAGTCATAAAAAAATTATGTGTTATGCATGCTATGTGTCATTTTTTTTTTTTTTTTTTTTTTTTTTTTTTTTTTTTTTTTTTTTTTTTTTTTTTTTTTTTTTTTTTTTTTTTTTTTTTTTTTTTTTTTTTTTTTTCCGGTTTTTAATTTAAGTATACAAGGAAATGAAGGAAAATTTCATGACGCAAGAGAAGAAAATGATTTATACCTTTTCAAAAATGTGTTTTGGATCGTGGAGGTGACCACCCTTCAAACCTGCATTTTTCAAAGACATTAAAAGGTTAAATGACTGAACAATAGTTAAAAATCTATGAGGAAATAACCATGTACACTCTAAGGGAGTTTTAGCCTTTGGAATACATTGTGCAAGAAGATTAGATATGGAGTCTACCGAATAAAATATCATCCCATGCTTGAGCACCCCATGCATAATCAAAATCCATCTTAACCATATGCATCTAGTGCATCTTATTTTAGGAATTCATACTTTGTTGTAGTCATCTTAGATCAACATGGCAATATCATGTCAATGTTGGAGATTGGATGTATGCAGTTTCAAGTGCCTTGGTGGTTCTCAGTTGTCACCAAGTCACCAAAACCATTTTTATCTTACCAACTATTATCCATGAGGAATATTGTATTGAAAATCTAAGGATAAGACCCCAGAAGAACTCCATCCTCAGTCACTAGGTTTCTTGCAGGCACCTGCAACTGGTTCAAGAAAATCATTGCTATATTTAGTTGTTTAACTACCAGGGAAATATTTCCATGTTACCAGAAAACCTATTCCGTTGGATACTGGAAAATTGGATTATTTGTTCACTAATTTGCAATCAACAACTCTCATGAAAGATGTAGTAGTCATTCACCTAGCCAATGAATTTGAATGGCAATTTAATGGATAGGATTGGAGCACTTCCTATTGCTTCAGATATTAGGAGGGAGTATAAATTAGTATGTATCCTCTGTAAACCTTTAAGAGCAGATAGAAACTTGGGGAATCACCATGGAAATTTCATATGTATGGAAAACATACGCACTAAATGACCTAGAGCCAAACAGGCTCACATGACTCCTATATAGCTAGCAAATTTGAGCAAGGAAGATGGAGCTGACAAAGGTGAAGGTTCTCACCAGGCTTGTTAGCCATAGGACCTTTGCAAAGAATTTTGAACCAGACTTATTTTGGGCAAGAATCCCCAGAAACTAACAGAGGTAGTGGCTGTAAAGAAACCATCTGACTTTGCATGTAAATATGAAATCAATCTTCACATATGAATCAAGCCTGGCACAATAGCTCAGAGGCAACAAATATAGGAGTTGTAATCATAGAAATTCATCCCCACCTCAAACAATAACAAGAAAATGGTTTTCAGGTAGAAGACAATGATGATGATGGATGAGGGTAAAGGTTAATCACCTAAGGCCATTTTTTAGAAAAAATGGCCCTAATGCTTGAGACTAAGAAATAAAGAAATCATATTAATGTCCACAATATACCGACAGCACCAAGAAAAGATACACAAAATTAAGTAATAACTACAACTTATAGTTTCGTGCTTTTCATCGATTTGGTCACATGTAATTAAGATTTCCCAAAATGCAACCCTGATTATTACTCGAATAATAGTTCTTTTCTAAATACAATTCAATTCCCAATGATCATATTTCCCCCTTCCCACCTATAAATAGGAATACAAAAAACTGGAATTTCTATGGACCACTCCCCCTCCAAATTCTTCCTTACTACCATCTTAATATGTCAGTGCAATATTTTCCACGGAACAGACAATGGGACATTTTTCTTCCTACACAAATCCAATAAGGTTATTAGCCTCCTATGCAAAAATGCCTTCATATACCTCTTTGTTCCGGATTTCACATTGTAAAAAAGGGATGCTTGCTTCATAAAATAAAGTTTAAGAACTTTGTTATTAAAGGCTGACATATCCACAAACTATGCTAACTAGATCCATATAATGAAAACGTCTTGTATGTTATTGCAATCTTCACCTCTAGGTCAGAGATAGGTTCTAAAATTTATTTTGGGACTCTAAAGTGGACTGACAGTCACTAAGATCTCTTCTTAAACATAAAACACCATGTCCATGACACTATGAAAAGACACAATGAAAATAATGGTAATGCTCTTTGTCATGTGAGACACGATGAAACATGTCACAAGACTTTCAAAGTTGCATATATCATGTCACAAGATTTTGGAAGTTGCATCATTAAGAGAAGCTGAAATTATCATTAAGTGTATAACAACATTAAATTCACAGATATATACAAGCCATATAAATAGCCTTGTGTATATTATCAGCTATATAATGTACATCTAACTGTCTTATAAAATTATTACATGACATCATGAATTTCTTTTAGTCTTCTTTTTTTCTTTCCAGTTCTTAAGCAAATCATCAAAGTCCATGTCTTCATTTACTGGGTGCCCTTCAATAGATGATGTTGTTTCAGTCCTTTCACGCTGAGTATGTCTGGTATCGTACCCACATAATGGATGCTGCTGTGAGGGGCCATCACCTAAAAAAATAAAAAATATTAAATTTATATGGCCAATTTTTAAATATCATTGAAGTAGTTCATTAATGTTAAAAAAAAACTCTGCAATGTAATTATTTACCTGGTCCTCTAGTCGGCACCGTTGGAATGGCTGCCGGTATGTTCACCTAATCTTCAGGTCGAGGATGATCATCTATGACATTCTCTACCATTAAAACGTCAAAATTTATAAGTACAAAATTATTAGGTATATGATTAAAATGTAGACATTTTACCGTCGTGGGCGTCATTCACAGGAACATCTTGGGACTGCACCTCACTGGGATGGGGCTGCTGGGGAGCACCATGATATTCTGGCTGTGTTTCACTATCAATGCTTTGTTGTTCAGTACTAATGGTAGGGTTGATATTGTTACTCCCCTGATTAAAACAAAGTAAGACATTAAATTATGGACGATATCAAACATTTACGTATTTTATAAGTAACGAAAGGTTAATGTGGACTGATTTTTATTTACCTTATCCAGCAAATTGGATCTTTGGGTCCACCCCATTCTTTTCCTACGATCAACCATGGCTTTATAAATGTACTTGTAACGAAGTTGGAGGTCTTCATTTGTGGTTTCAGTTCCGAAGTCGTCACCCTGCATTGCATAAGGGTATGGTTTTTTAATGTTTTTGGCTGTAATTACCTTAAAGTTGTAAGGTGATACAAATACTATTCTTAAGATGTTTGGGTACTTACGATTCATGACTGTAACCTCAAGTAGTCGCCCTGGCCTAGATTGTGTTGGCCATGATTGGAAATACTTGCTTTGGTTTCCTTCGAAGTGTCAGGCAACTTATCATCAAAATTTTCAAGTATGTTATATATAACCACACTTTTATTTAGATCTAAAGAAAAATAAAGATAGTATTGAATTAAAAAAATTGTAATTTACCTTGGTGTACCAGTTATTTGTTCTCCTGATTTTCTCAAAATCTTCTCTTTTGCATCATCAATGATCGCCTTTCACTCTCTCTTTGGAATTGAGGGAGGACGCTCATACCTAGGATTTCTTGCTAAGATTCATCTATAAACATCCCAGATATATTTTAAATATTCACCCGTTGCATATGTGACCGCTTTTGTATTGAACGTGTCTACACCAAAGAGGCCTTCAAGATAATCCATAAGTTCCTTTTTGAGGTTGGAATTCTATCAATTACACCTCATGCGTAAGGTTTCCCCAAAAATAGACAAGGCCTTGCTCTCTACGTGCCTATAAAAAAGGTTGTTTCCTACACACAAAAAGATATGATCATTAATTCAAAATTAATAATCTAGACGATTTCTGTATGAGGACAACATTAAATGATTAAAATATGAATTAAAACTACTTGGGAGTCTTGATTTTTTTAATGGAAGTCCATTATCGTCGACCAAAAATATGCACGGAAGGGTCCCCGTGCTTTTCACACGTCTAGCTCCAGGAAATGCAACCATCTCAACCACATCACTATGATCATCATCTCTGCCACCCTCTCTAGACTATGATCGAGGTGTGGATGCCTATTGGTGCGTGTCATTGCTCCTATCTAAATGAGGTGTGGAAGATGGAGAAGTAAATAGTGCTATAACAGTTGTATGACCGCCCGCATCAGGACTCTGTGGCATCTCTGTAGCGCCACTACTACCAACCCCGTGCCGAACAGGCTCCAAATATTCCTTTATAAAAAAGAAAATGTTTTTTCGTGAGATAATGTAAAAGTTAAAGAAAAAAGTATCATAATTGAACATATGAGTGCATTAAACAAAAAAATAAATAAATTATGGTTATTACCTTATATGTGTTAAGTTGTGACATAAAGAGATTGATCCTTTCTTTGATGTCTGGATTTTGTTCTGGACGATCTAACAAGCTAAATAGTTCCTTGTTAGCTTTAATGATTTTTTTTTTTAATGAGAGAATCATATCAGTGCAAGAATAAAACCCCTCCTCATCGGCGGAATCATGATCCACATGGCCTGCTGACTACATATAATTTCAGCAAAAACAATTTTATTTCAATAAAATTAGATAAGCAAATAATAAAAACAATGTAAAATGAAAGTGGAAATTGATAATCATTTATATGTTCTGCGGCTGGCCCTTTTCCATGATCATCCTGCCACATTATAATATAATTAGAACCCCCAAATATTTAAAAAATTGTTAATGATAACAAAAAAGCAATGTTAACGATAATATTTACAACAATGTTAAAGATAATAAAAAAATATAATGCAATAAGTAGAGGTTTCTTAAAGAGGTGTTGCATAAGAACCTGCACACTATTAGTCAATGTGTCTATTCGATTAAAATGATAATCCACTAATAACTCTTCCCCGAGAGCTATCTTTTTTATTGCGCACATGACTACTCGATTCTCTTCATGTCCCTCAAATATGAAATTCGGTTGTTTGTTTGTTGTCCCAGGTCATGTGCTATTTATAAACCCTGCGATATTGCCAGAAGCTTTAGGCCTTCCATCAATATAGATAGTCACTCCCTTATTTTTATCCTTGTTTATTAGTTGTATATAATTTGCGGCGAGTGCATATCTCCACATACTTCACATGTACCGGACCCGCCGTATCCAATCGTTATAATTGTAACACGGTCCGACATAGTCCATCAATTCAGTTACTGTATTGTATTTTACAATTATTCCATCCATGGAAAATAGCCCCAAGCCATGCAGGGAGGATGGTGCAATGCGATATGTCCTATTGTTAACAACGAAGTCAACATCCATAGGTACCCATTGCTTCACCAGATGCTTATACCCGAGTGGAACATCTATTTCTCCTATGCTCTCATCATGATAAGAGAATGATCCTCCTTCGACAAGAAATTTTTTTATGCGTCTACAAAATTTTATTCTGATTTTTTCACCTCTGGTCCTTGTTTTCTTATTATATCTACTAGATGTAGTCGCATTTCCGGCCTCTATTTGTCCTAAGATTTCCTCACTCAAAAAAGAAATATCTGACAGGTAATTTCTTGGTTGTACCTTCAGTTTCATGTGCATGTGTTGTTAGTTAGTAGTCCATCATCATATTCACAGTTCTAAATAAATTTTTTATATCAGATCCATAGGAATTGAGTAGATTTGTCATTTCAAATATTTCCAATGCAAGAACTTTCTTAGAAACATGGTACCTAGAATTAGGCCTAATGCATAATATTTCAGATTTGGATGCCTTGGTGGCCCTGAGGTTCCATGGCTTAAGTTCGTTAGACACTTGACACTTGCTAGAAGCATATTGCATCAAATTTTTGCCTGCATGAGGAATACAACCACATCCACTTGTTAATTAAGGTTGGTTGTCATTGATGTCAACCCTTGAAGAAAGCCCCGTAGCACAAAGGTTTGGGTAATGGACCCAATATTGTTTGATGTAAATATGACTCATTATTTTTTTTTCATGTTTAATAAGAAGTAAATATGGATGAACTCCAAAGTGGTCCCCTTATGGTGAAAGCCCTCATGGGAAGACACTTTGCAGAGTAAGAGAACCCATGATTAATTGTGGAATAATGAGATGAAGGATAGTGAATTTGTCAGGGAAACTATCCTAGATGGATAGTGCTTGTCATGCCATTTTCGGTGGTATGTGGAACGTAACATAATTCCTCACTGTTAAAGAGTTATGGCCATGAGAAGTTGGAGACCCCAGGTTTGGGTAATGGACCCAAGTTTGTTTGATGGGTAACGGTATGATTTATGATATATTTTCATATAATACTATTCTATATGGATAGTACATTTCATTCCATTTCTATTGGTATGTGTAACGTCACATAACTCCTCACGGTTTGAGAGTTATGGCCTTATGAAGTTGGAGGACCCTCATATGTCATCTAGAAGCCCCAAAAGGTCAAAGTAGTCAAAGTGGTTTAAGAGATTTTTAAAGAATAAATAATAAAGTGAAATGATGAGTGTATTATAATTAAAATTGAATACAAAATAAATTATTTCAATAATAATTTTAATGGAGAAATTAGAAGTGGGTTAACCCTAAAATAAGGAAAGTCGACCAAGTGACATAGAAGATGTTTTTAGGGAAGATACTTGGAGAGTATAAATAAGAGGAAAGGCTCTCTAATTTAACACAAACTTGAGAATATTGAATATATATAGGTGTTTGAGGTAACCAAGGATATCTAAACCAGAATTCTGAGTGAAGGTGAAGAAAAAAAGGCTGAAATGCAAGGAAGGATAAATTCTTTTGATGGTGCTTTCTAAGGTGTTTCGGGTAAAAACGTCTTAACTTCTTCATAACAGATCCAAATTCAGTGATACCAAATGTGTTAGTTAGGTTATATTCTGTAGTATGCTGTGTAATAGTTTCATATCAATTCATAAAATATTCTGTGCGGGGCACTCTCTACAAGGTCGCTCTCTAGAATAAGCCAGAATTCAGCAAAGTATGTCATTTTTTCTATAACTCCTTTTCTGAGAGGTTCCAAGTGGTGAAACTTGGAGGAATTGCATAAAACACACTGAAGAACATTGTGTATCATTTTTATATCTTTATACATTACATGTACAAAGTTGTGATTACTTCAATTTAGGGTTGTTGACTAATCCAAAACTAGGCACGTGAGACTAAAGAAAAGTATGATGAAAATGCTAGTCTCTTGTTGTTAAGGTTAAGGAAGGTTTGCAGGAATGTGATCATATACATCAGGTCTATTACAGAGCTACAAATCATATTTGGATGATGAAATTGATGAGGGCTTTTGGTTGAGTTACATGTTGAGTACATGGTTGATACAAGTAGTTGATGAGTTGACACATACATGAGGTGTATAGTTGATGATGTTGGTTGATGAGTAGTTGACACATGATTGGTACATACTTGGTACATGGAGGTTGGTGCATGGTTGATGCACTTGTTTATGGTACAGGTTGATTACAGGTTGAGGTACAGGTTGATGCATGGTTCAGATTTATTGGTACAGATTTACAGTGGTATATCTCACAATGATAGTGTGACAGTGGTTCCATCATTCTACTTCTACTTCAGGGTGGTAGGATGGGCAAGGAAAGGTGGTTGTAGCAACCTTCCGGTTGGAGCCGGAGAACATAGGGGGTTGTAGCCTCCTTCTGGTTGTAGCTAGAGAATTGGGGAGTTGGAGCTTCCCTCAGGTTGTATCCTGAGAAACTAGGGGGTTGGAGCCTCCTTCTAGTTGTACCTGAAAAAAAAAGGAAGTTGGTGGTTCCAAAGAATGTAATTCTTCAAGACATATAAGAAAAAACATTCCGTGGTTTTCTCCCGATTTGGGTTTCCACGTAAAACACTGGTGTACTTTGTATGTATGTGATTGTTTATTTCTTACTGCTCATTATTGGATAATAATTCTACATTGATATAACAATTGAAGAAAAAGGATTATAATTACGCTATTACTGATTCACCCCCCCTCTCAGTAATCCAACAATTGGTATCATAGTAGGTTCCTTCAGAAATCATTTTAACCACTGAAAGGTAGATCATGGAGAGTACCAACTGTTATAGGATAAATCAGTATATGCGGACACTAACAGATCTCCCTAGATCCACCTGGATCTAGAACAAAATAGGACATGACATGACTCTTTCCCTAAGTTGCAATCATCGAATCTACTACCAAGAAGGAATGAGTGACATAACTTTATATCACTTCCTTAGGTCTTTGTTGTTCCTACTTCACTCCGGTGCTCTTGTGAGATGAGGTCTGTTACCCATGATTTTGGTCGTCGGGATGATGTATTGATGATGGTGTACTCAGGCTCTTCATAAGAACTTTCTCCTGAGAAAAAGTTATTTTCATCTCTTCCAGAAAACTCATTGTTTAAAGACTGTTCGCAGGCTACTAGTATATTTGCCTGCGAGAATGCATGATTCTCGCAGGCTGCCTTAAGCCAGGGTGCGAGAAGTTCACACTGTGTTGAACTGCTAGGGTGAGAACTCTTTCTAAAGCAAGGAAAAAGATGAATTCTCGATGCTTCTAGAAGGGAATCTTCTAGAATTATGAGATGGCATTCGAATGGTTATCCTAGTACTGGATTCCCTGATATTTTGGGATCATTCTTATCCAAGTAACTAATTCATTCTATCCTATATATTGAGTGAATTCTCATGGAAAAGGTTAAGCAAGATTCATTGGAGAATTGGTGAAAGAATTGTGTGAAGGACTGATGCTACAACAGCTTGGAGACTCCAGCAAGTTCATCCAAAGAAGTTGATCTTCTTCATGCAAGTGAGCAAGTGTGTGTGTCGGAGCCAAGGGCCATTGAAAGGAAGTTTACGACATCAAGGCTCAGGTTGTAATCTTTACTTTCCATTAATATGATACAGTAATATGTCCCTTTCCCATAAAGCTAATTCCACTTTATTGTATAATTCCTTGATCATATACATAGATTGACTATTGAATAGATTGTGCATTCTTCACTTTGGTTGGTTTGTGTTGTCTTGGTCTTGGCTGCACGAGAGCATTGGAGCGAAGCGGGAGCAACAAAGACCATAGGAAGCGATCATAAGGTACGTCATTTGTTATTGCCTCCTATTTAATTCAATGGTTAAAATTTAGGGAAAGAGTCATGTTCTGTCTTGCTTTGTTCTAGATCCAGGTGGATCTAGGGAGATCGGTTTGTGTCCGCACTTATGGATTTATCCAATAACAAAATTGGCGACTCCACTGGGGAACAATCCCATTTTCTTTGTGTCTTTTGATATTTTTCTATGGCCATTTGCTCTGGTTTCACTTTTCTCCTGTCCTATCAATCTCTGAGTCTTCAGGATATCTTGATAGACCCTCTAAGTCCAGAGGCCTTTTTCAATTTTGCCTCATTTTCCAAAATTTTGACTATGTTCAGACATTCTCGCACTGTACTTCATTGCAGCCTGCGAGAATAGGTAGAGTTTGCACTCTGCCTTTAGGTTTCAGTGCGAGGTTCTCGCACCCTACTCAAGGGTCACCTGCGAGAATCAATGATTCTTGCACTGTGTAATATTGCCTGCCTGCGAACTCAATTTTTTCAAAAATTTGGATTTGAGTTTTGGTATTTTCAACTGCCTAGATCAGTTTGATTGCCTCATAAGAGTTTCTTGGACCATAGATTGATATCTTTCTTGTCTTCCTTTGCATGCATGAACAGTTTTACGATTTCAAGGCTTTTCTTGTCATTTTTGGCTTGATTTTCGATTCTTGACTTTTCTTGGCAAAACCATTCTCTCGGACTTCAGAATCTTAGTGCGTTCGATTAGTTAAGAACCAGTGATTGGTTGAAATTTGAGTGCTTGGTTTTTCTCATTTGCTTATTGGTTTGAAAGATCATTTTCTTTTTCATTTGAGAAGACCAAATTGGTTTGCTCTTTATTTTTGTTTTCGTTGAAAGAGTGGATTGGGTGTTTATTAGTGCTTGTTCATTTGGTTTTTGATTTTCTGTACTCTCACTGCCATAGTGAGGGTCCTTTTTGAAAAGTGAACAAAAACAAGTTTTTCTTTCAAAAAATTCTTTTCGTTTTAGAAAACATTCAAAATCAAATTATTGAGATTGTTGAAGTATTTGAAAAAGACACAATAGAGAATTGTCATTTGATGAGTGATTGTTTGCATTTTCATTTTAAAGGAAATTTTGCATTGTAGTTCAGGGTTGATCTGGAAAACTCTCTCTCTCCCATACATAGGATTCATTGAACAAAAATTGATATACTTCATTCTCATCCTTGCATTGTTGGGTCAGAGTCATACAACATAAGTTTCACTTCCATTTCCTTTGAGTAAACAACAACTCTTAATAACACTGTGTAATCATAAAATTTATCTAGTAACTCTTTTCTAGGGATTTTTTACACCAACATTTAGCTAAGCTAGTGCTTTGGAGTAGGAAGAGAGATACACTCTCCAAAAGCACAAAACACACAATAGCATCTTGTGTTAGGGAGTGTTAAATTCCATTTGCAACATCTTGTCCTGGGAAGCCCTTCTCACACAAGGGTCAAGCACGAGGTCGCATTGGTATTAGCAGAGTTACTCACCCTGCTTTATTGGTATCAGTGTAGAGATTGCATGTATTATGGGGATCACTCGGAGGTATACCCACAATGATGAGTGGAAGCCTTTTGAGTTGATTTCGGGCTAGATACCCTGCCCTTGCGTGTGGATCAGACTGTCGATTGTCCCCCCAGGATTTATTGTTGTTGGTGGTAATCTTAGTGGCCTATCTCTCTAGGTTCTTACCCGAGGTGACTATGGAGGGGAAAGTCTTCACGGTACCTGGAATTGACGTTGACCAAACTCACTCGGGCTCCTTGGAGGGTATACCCACAATTATGTGTGGGAGATTGCACCAGGGTTTAAGTCCGTTAAGCAGGTCGTCAGTGTAACTTTTCCACCCTAGCCCCACCCCTTCGCGTCTCGTTGTTGCGACGTTGGATTTCATCACCAACTAGTGGCTTCGAAATTAGAAGGTTTTGTTTGCCTGGTGATTGCTTCCTAGATTTTGTTTACTAGTGTGTGTTGTTTGTTTCTCGAAGTTGACCATAGGATTTTCTTCGCGAAGTTTGTCACTCATTTATAATAGCTCCTCCACATCGTTCACGTAGAATGCAAGGTTTATCTCCAGAGCATCTAGACGATTCTCAACCCTTTCCTACAGGTACACCTGAGGGCTCTCCTCGGTAAAGTGAAGCCACAGTTGTCACCACACCACAAGTGGAACCAACTGACTCTCTAGAACCTTTCCGAATTACCAATACTCGAGAGGACTTTCGACTTCACCATGGTTCTAAGCGACCATTTATGCGACTGAATTCTTCCAGAGAAATAGTTGTTACATCTTCTGGATCACCCGTTGGGCCTTTTCCCGGCATAGAAGACCAAGATCCTTTTTAGTCTACAGGTGTTTTCCGAAGGGACCTTTTTGGTCGTGGTTCACCTGTAGTCTCCGAAATCAACCCTCCGGTGTTTTCTGAGACAAAGACTGTACGGTTGACTACCACTTATCACTTTACTATCCCTGCCGAAATGGCCCATCTCACGAATACTATGAGTGTCCCAACTGGGTTCACTACGGCTGGTCTTGCTCCTATAAATATGCAGCGAACGCCCAATGTCACTCCAACACTACCACCCAGATACCATGCGTTGAATGCTTCTATTCCAACACCTCCGCAAACCCCATTCGGTTCTCCAGGTGGTCCTTCTTTTCCTGGGCATCCTCTTCCTGGTTTTATTCCGACACTCCCTCAATTTCCTTCTGGAAGACCTTTCTTATCTTCCACTGGAAATCCTAATCCTAGTGGCACTATCCCGTCCATTACGCCAAACTTTCAGATTCCTATTGGTGGATAAGGTGGTACGATTCAACCTCCTCTTACCGGACACATTCCAATTACTACACAACCTTTGATTGGAACACAACTTCCGGTTGGAACACCACCTACGATAGGGAGACCAACCCCACCTTTTGGACAAAATATACCTCCCTCTTTGGCCCAATATTGGAATTAGATGATACAAAATCATCCTCAAACGACTGGGGGGCAGTAGTTACCTATCCCTACTATAGGTCAACCATATTCAAGTATACCCAATCCTATTTGGGGTCTGAATGCTCAAACTCATGTCCCTGCTCAAGGTTACAATCCTTGGAGTTACTATCCTCTCCAACCACCACCGAATCTGCCTGGGTCTTCCGATTATGCGCAGACTACTTATGGTCCTACTGGTTTTCCGACAGGGCTTCCACCCCAAAGCCACCAGTACCCACAGGTGAATCGACATTTACCTTTTCTTGCCACTTTGGATTTACCGGATTTGTCAAGGATTTTAAATGATCCTATTCGTCACTCTCCCCAATGGTCTGTTATTCCAGCTAAGCTTCCATCAGACATTCCTAAATTCGACGACAAAGTGGGAGAGGACCCAAACAATCACGTTATGACTTTTCACCTATGGTGTTCATCCAACTCATTGATGGATGACTCTATTTGTTTACGTCTTTTTCAATGAACCCTTACTGGTTCTGCTGCGAAGTGGTATATTGAATTTCCACGAGGTTTCTTCTCTCACTTCAACACCCTAGCTATGGATTTCCTTACTCATTACCAGTTACCGATCCGTTATGATATCGGGACTGAGATTTTGACTTCCTTCAAATAGAGTAAAGGCACTCATATATCGAATCATATTCATGAGTGGCGAAGGAGACGACGTCTCATTAAACTTGAGCTCCCCGATCAGTTACTGGCAGAATGGTTTACAAAATCATTTGTGAATGAAATTGGTAAGGACATTGCCATGGGTGGCGTTGTCACAGAAGAGTAAGCTATAAGTCGTGCTCAATATCTTGATCTCGTTTATTCCCAAACGGGAACTCTTTATGATTTACTACCTGATTTACCTCGTCCTACTGCTTCCAGCACTTCAACTACTCCAGCTGCCTCGCATGCGGCTGATGGTGTGATTGGTACTTCTCAAACTCAATCACATTCCGTTTCGAGCACCAGCCCTAAATCTTCTTCTAATGTTCAAAATGCTCCGTCTCCTGCCACTCCCACCGGCAAAAATTGTGAGGTAAATGCTGTCCAATCTACCCCAGCTGGTAAAAACAAATATAAAAAAGGGAGAGGTAAGAATAAGGAGGGAAAAAATCATAATCAAGCAGAGCAAACTAAAACCACTCCTGTTGAAGATCGGGATAAGCGCAAACCACAATACCCTTGCCTTATTTGTGGTGATGATCACTACACGAAGGATTGTCCATGATGTGCCAAGGTCACTAAGTTCCTTCAAGGAGCTCCAAAACCTTCTACATCGGCTGTCTTGTCCCAACCCTTTCCGTCCCAACAACAGGCTCAGTTGGTCATAAACGACCAACCCTCTTCTTCTACCACATCATATGTTTTGATGTGTATTGGTGATTCTAAGCAGAACAACATTGCACTCATGACTCGAGCCAAAGATTATTCTCCATCTAAGGAGAAGGTTGACGATTTACCTCCTGCTTTAGTACAACCCTCTCCAGCGACTCCACCTACCAACAATCCTCTTCATCTCGAACGACCGAGCCTTGATATAGTTCTGCGAACACCTCCAAAAGGTGTTGTTCGGAAATCAGCTTTCAATCCTCATGCTAGTGCGACCCATAACTACAATATTGTTGAAGATCTGGCCCAGGCAGCTTCAGCGATGTCATCCCTTGAAGTCCTTCAGTCTTGTCCTGCACAATGGAAGGCAATGTTGAAAGCTATAGGTGGAATTGACCCGACAGATACGAATTTGATAGTCTTTGACTTGAAAGATCACATTCCAAGGTTACCCCCTCAACTCGCATTTCAAATACAAGTGGTTGTCTCCGACAAAAAAATTTACCGAACTGTTATTGACGAGGGTGCCTCGACTTGTGTTATGTCTCTTGCTTGTTGGAAAGCCATTGGCTCTCCTCCTTTGAATGTATCCCAGAACACTCTTAAAGCCTTCAATGGCTCTGGTTTTAAGCCCTACAATGTTCTTCCTTCATTGCCCATCACATTAGAAGGTAAAATGGTCCAAGTCGAAGTGGAAGTCTTTGACGCTCCCCTTGATTATAATATTTTACTTGGCTGTAGCTGGATCGATTCCATGCGCGCCATTGTGTCAACACTTTTTCGTGTAGTACGTTTCCCTCATCAAGGAAAGGTTGTTACTGTTGACCAACTTGCCTTCTTCAATTCTGATACCCGTACTGACAACGTGCCGTTTATTGCTAAAACCCCACCAGGTTATGAGAATGTAGGTGTCGGCCTTTTAAAGGACTCCTTGTTAATGGGTACTTTCCCCATTCCACTGCCTGATGTTCCACGCTCGTCAGTTGCTTCTATCAACATGATCTCAACCGTGCCTCATGAACTTCCTGCGTCACAAGACCCTTGGATTGTCCCTGACCCTGGAGATCATTTTCGTTTCGACGACGTAATGGCGTTAAGTCCGGTTGAATCTGCATATCAGGCCATTCAATTGGCAACACCTTCTACCCTCTCTCTTGATGAGTTGTCTCCCGATCCTTTTCGTGTCATTTTTCCCACTGATGATATGATCATGTCCGTCATGGAGGACACCCCTTGGGATGATAGGCATCATCGTTCTAGCCTATTTCTAGAGCCACATAATATTGAGAACTACCAATGGATTCCAACTCCGTCAACCATTGTTGTCATCTCGCCCATTCCTGTGGTATTCATTGATCCCTTTACGGAAGGGGGCATCAATTTCATGACATGTCACCCTCACTCAGCCGAGGGGCATGGTTACATTATTGTAGCCATTGATTACTTTACGAAATGGGCCGAGGCGATGCCGACATTTGACAACACTAGTATCCCTTTGAGTGAACCCAGGAATGGGTTGTACTTGAAGAAGTACTATGCATAAATCATCTGTGCACAAGTACTTGTATTTTTACTGTATCATACGTTTTGTGTGTTACTGTAGTTTTCTTTTGTTGTTATCTAGTCTCTGTCCTTATGTGACGTTGTGTTTGATTTCCAGATGTCGGAGTCTTCGCTACCCTATATTGGGTTCGCTGATGGCACTAGCCGTAGTACTCGGAATCTTGGTTCTGCTGCGTGGGCAATATATGCCCCAACAAACAAACTTGTATCTTTACGAGGTGTGTGCCTCGGCCGTGCGACCAACAACATTGCAGAGTATAGCACTGTTATTGAATTATTGGTTGATGCTATCTCGCTCGGAATTTGTCATTTGGTTGTGCGACTTGACTCGCAGCTTGTAGTACTATAGTTAAGTAATATCTACTCTATTCGAAGTCCTACTTTGTTACGGGTGTATTTGCGAATTCACCTTTTGGAACGTTATTTTGATCACATTGAATATCAACATATTCCTAGATGTCTAAATACATTAACATATGCATTGGCTAATTATGTATTGGACAGACATTTGAATCATTTATAAATCAAACACATCGAAATTCACACAATATAAAGTAAACTGGTAGAAGCCGTTTGTATATATAACGATCAAAAGAGTTTTTTTTTACAAAAAGTTTGTCCGAAGATCAAAGTATCAAAAATTGAAGCTTATAGCTTCTACAAAGTGACATCATGGATGACGTTCACAGTAACACACGACTGCCCTAGCAACCCTACGGAGCAGTCGACTCATAGATGTTGATACCCCTACAGTATGACGCTGATCACGTCGTGGAAACTCTTCCAGAGTCATGTTTGGAATGTCTGCAGTCAGGCCCTCTAGATTCTGTTCCACCACTTGATAATCCTCAGCATACTGTGGTGCTGCCGCTACCTCTCCTCACCGCTGGATGGGAGAAGTGCCGGGAGGTCTGTACGGTCCAACATTTGTGTTATCAACAAACGATTTTGTATTAGTGTTTGGATGAATATATAAAACAAAAACATTTGAATATGATAAAAAATTCAAAAACATTTAAAAAAAGAAAAATGCGTGTACTTCTTACCAAGGTCACCCCACTGAGTATCCTCTGGAAATGATAAGTCCGGATCTCCTCAGAAATCCAACCCGACATAAGTGTAGTCATCAACCATCAACATCTGGGTTTGAAGCCAGTAAAAAAAAGTATCATCGTACTTGATGATCGGTCCTGCTACGTGCCAGGCCATGAGCCGACACCATCTCAGCATCCTTGGATCCCTGGGACCCAGTATATTCCACTCAACCTGCAGTCTCAGTACGGGAAACCTCTCAAGGAAGAAGGACACCAACAAAGATCCATACCCGAATTGTTTCAGGTCACCTCACCTACATTTGGTCAATTTCTTTTTGATACTGCGAAGCACATCATCTGCCTAGTTGAACACTCGAGGCTCAGTACACTCAATAACATACTGGAAGTAACTCTGTAATTCCATGTGAGGAGAAAAATTCCTAGCCATCCGAGCTATAGTGAAAAGGATAGTACGGAGGGTCAAGTCTTGTACCCCTCAGATAACTACTTTTCCTTTCTTTCTCTCAGCCTCGGGAACGCAGTATAAATTGCAGTACTCACTCATCTTTATCCCACCACCTCTACTACCGGTCAGGCTCACATAGTACCCACGCTGGGACAATCCAGTCAAAAAGTAAATGTCCTCAATGTCTAAGGATAGTGTGTGAGCCCCCACATGAAACACCTGCTGATCAGGGTCCCACATACGCACCAGGTACTCTAATAGTCTGATTTGGGCCCTCATGCCCGGGATGCGAAAGTACTTCAAGAGCCCACAGTCTCTCAAAGCAGCTATGGTAGGTGGATGATTTTCAGCCATTGCATTATCCTCTTCATGTTCTCTTTCGCGCCACTCAAGCACCATGTTGATGGCCAATTATCTGCATAAGGAACACAATAAGAGGATTAACAAATTTTTTCATGCTTTGAATCTTTTTCATTGGGTAAAAATTTAAATTTTTTTTGAGCTTTGTGGTTCTCGCAGGTGCCCTGTGTGCACAGTGCGAGAACCTCGCAGGCTGCCCACGGGCCACCTACGAGAATCATCCATTCTCGCAAGGCCCGTGAAGCCTGCCTGCGAGAATGGCAGCGCGCATGTAGGGCTTGGAAAATCAACTTAAAATTGAAAATTTAACCAATGAAATTACAAAATTAAACCATGAAAGTGTTAAGGATGAAGAGCTTACCTAACTATCGCAGATGACTCGCTGAATAGTCTCTCGTAGCTCCTGCAATCTGACGCTGAACTTGGAGGGTAAAAGAGGGGTTTTTTGAGCTCAATAGTGGAAATGTAAAAATGATGTGGTAAAAAGAGTATTTACTCCTTTTATTTACTTTTACTATATAATTTTGGTTTTTTATGATTATTTATCAATTAAACCCTAATCCCTAATGTCATGTTGAGTGTAACTCTTGTAGGCGTGATGACTTTGATGATCAAATATCGGGATATGGACATAATTTTTCTTTTTCCATCGTGTGTTTTGATTGTTTTTTATGGTTTTTATATAAAAACCTCGAGCATCGTTTTTGTCCGTTCTTGCGCTCGTAAATACATGAGAATGTGATCGAGCACACTTTTATCACTTTTTTGGGCTCAACAAGGTTATACGAAAAAGGAACCCCCCTGGATTCCTCTTTAAGCTCTTTTCAGACTCTCTAAACATGAAAAGATTGCCGAGCGACCTTGCTATTTTCACGCTCGATAAAGTATTTGAAGTAAGCGTCTGGTGAGCGATAATTTATCTCTTTTTCGGTCTCGTCCAGACTATTTTATGAAAAAGGAACCGAGAGAGTTCTTTTTTAAGTGTTTTTCCAAACTCTATAATCTTGAAAAACCTTCAAGTTTTCTAGCTCTGGATTCATTAAACAAACATTGCCAGACCCGTGATGGGACCGAACCACTCCTTCTTAGGGTTCGTTAAATATACTCCGAGGGACTCGTCCGAAGGATGAGCTTATATCAACAAGCATATGTTATCCTCCTCAAGCTTGCGTAAAAATAAAGAGGTACTCGCCAGAAATGGTGGGGGAAAATTTGAGAAAGGGATATGTTTTCATTTTCGTATTAATTGGTAGTAAGTGTCGCTCTTAAACATGACACCCCCTATTCATCATTTGAAGCCGGTTTGGGAAATCCATTTGTCTCTCATTCGATTTGCTACAAGGTCATTCCCTGTGTTGTCTTTGAGTCAATGTTGCCAAATCATTGGTCGTGTCATTCATATGTTCAAGAGAAGTCCATCTGAAACCTATATTGAGTCGGCCATCTACAGTTGTCCATTCTTTTTGTGTTGGCCTTCTCTGTGTCCGGTCCAATTTGCAAAATGCTCTATTTCACCTTCAAAATCTGTTACTCATTTCGTGTCATTGATGGGGGATACATCAAGGCCCTCCTGTGACGAGTTTTGTTCCGTCAACTTCAGCTCATTATCTGGAATGAATACTTAGAAATTATTTGGTACCTTGGAGCTTGCATGCCTCAATGGCAGGTTTCCTCGCTTTCGACAGTGGGTTTACATCATTGACCCCTGATCGAAAGATTCCATTGGATGTTCGACATCAACTCATTTATTCACACTCGATTTATTGTACTATGATACCTTGGGAGTCATTGACATCAATAATGATTTCCCTCGCACTTGTTAATGGTTTCATCATTGATCGGTAATCAAGTGGTTTCTACCATGTTCGACTTCAACACATGTAATCACACATGTTCGACTTCAACACATGTAATCACATGGTTAGATTCGTACTTTGGGCGACGAAATTGAAGACCCTGGATATCATCTTTGTGATCCAGGTTGCGATGGAGTATGTATAATTTGTGACACATAGATCCACTGTGTATGTTTCGTGGCTATGTCGTCTTGATTTGAAATTTTTCGCATAGATCCACAATGTATTCTGGTGGCTATGCTATATTTTGACGGCATGGATCCACAATGTATGATTGGTGGCCATGACCCATGTCTATAATGTCATCAGTCTGTGATATGAGTATGGGAATGCCTACCTCAGAATTGATATATATGATATTCTGCAGATGCTTGATTGTTCGCAGGTTTCCGATTAGGTGTGCTCCTGGTTCCCGACACACACATGCAACTTACAAAGTTTTTCGGCTATCACTGGTTCTAACCTCATACTTTGGGGGGCATTCTGTTACCCATGATTTTGGTCATCGGGATGATGTATTGATGATGGTGTACTCAGGCTCTTCATAAGAACTTTCTCCTGAGAAAAATTTATTTTCATCTCTTCCAGAAAACTCATTTTTTAAAGACTGTTCGCTGGCTGCTAGTATATTTGCCTGCGAGAATGCATGATTCTCGCAGGCTGCCTTAAGCCAGGGTGTGAGAATTTTTCACTGTGTTTAACTACTAGGGTGCGAACTCTTTCTAAAGCAAGGAAAAAGATGAATTCTCGATGCTTCTAGAAGGGAATCTTCTAGAAGGATGAGATGGCATT
>CBVK0100097480.1:0-32474 GCA_900067695.1 Picea abies
ATCTATTTGACCTTCAAATATGGGAATATAAAAATTAACCTGTACCTTGAAAGACGAGGTGCCTCCAAAGTGGCCACTTGATGAAGATGCGTCTGATGCTATCGGCAGGTGTTGAAGGATGTGGGAAAAATTCTCCATCATTTCGTCCCTCTGTCACGTGAGAGCTTGCTTAAGCAATAGACTGATAGGATTGCCTGCTCCATTGTTTTTATTTTCTTCCGCCATTGAGGGTTTCTTGGGTGTGCGAGAGAGATTTTCTTCAATAGAGACAAGATCGAGACCCAACTTGCTATACTCGGACCTCGTCGGGGACATGCACTGAAAAACGATCAAGAGAAGCCTGCTCTGATACCACTGATCTGGATTATTTTCGGCACGAAATGAGAGTGGAGATATAATAAAGAAATGCACAGAGATATTGCAGATATTCAATAATATAACATAAATGTATCAGAGATGCAACCATAAACACAGATATATAGTAATACACGATTTCTATTAATCAGAGAAATGTACATAGACTGTAAAAATACAGAGTGAAATACTCGCTAGAATGGTGGCAGCTTATCTCTGAGAAGAGATGTGACGGCTACTCGCATTCGCAAGAAGATGGTTACAAATGAGGCTCTCAAGGCATTTTTACAATAAACTGGAATGCAAAAAACCCTTGACATCCAAAAACCTAACCCTAGGAGATGAAGCACCAAAAGTCATGTGGGCCCCGTTTGGGTAAGTTGGTGCATCAACTTCCTGGGGTCGTAACTTTTGCATACAATCTCTGTTTTAGGCGTGTGATAGCTCATTGGAAAGGTATCGTCGAGGAGATTAATTTTGGGGGCTCAATTATTCCTTTGGCTATCATTAAGAACATCTATCTCGAAAAACCTTCATTTAGGCCCTCAAAATGGCCCCGGAAGTTAAAACCTACTAAAAATAGTAAATTGCCAAAATTGCCAGAAAGTTGTTTTGAGATCAGAAAATTTTCCTTCGAGATCATCTCCCATCCATAGGTGGGGAGAGAGAGGTTCTGTAGTAGGGGTAGCTACTGCGGATCTTGAGGCTATTGAACAGAACTTGAAGGGATTAACCATGAATGTCCCTGATGCCATGGTGGATGAACTTCCTAGGAAATATCTGTTAGAATATAGAAGATTGTGCTCGTTTTACCATTGATGATACCCTCCTCACCCAACCATAGGTTGAAGCCACCCTCCGATCACCTTGACCTTGACAGAGAAGAGAATACTAGTAACAATCCAATAGCTAAGAGAGGCTAATGCACCAAGCAAGAATAGAAACCAAGCTGATTAGATATTCCCTCCCAGAAGCTGGCACACACTTTCCCAGAGACTTGCACACAAAACTGCCACTGCACCTGCGCAGATCTATCTCTCTCTGCAACTGTTGATATGTGAATAATGAGAACTGACACCCTGTATTTATAGTAGTCTAGGCAAACTTACTGGGGCCGACTTCTCCTTCTAGGTACTAATAAATTCATTTTAAATATATTTCTATAGCTGACAACTTGTCTAGGGTTTCCTTCATTTCTTTTCTTCCTTCCAGAGTATTCTAATCTCATCATAGGTCACAATAGAGGTTCATACCTCCCGAAGCTACCATAATATTAACACTCCCTCCTAGCTATGGAGGTATGGTCTTGAGCACAACAGACCATTCAACTGGTAGCAACATGAGCACCGTCATTATTATCCAACTGGATAATCTCCTATGACAACTTGTACAAATTTAATTTATAGAACACAATTGTGTCTATACACGGTAGTACATAACTACTCAAACCATGACACATATTCACAATAGGTGAAACATATCCACCACAATAATATATCTCTACTGTCTGGAGACAAGAAGTCTCCATAACAATCATTTGATGCCAACCTGCATAGAAAAATATTGTTAAAATAAACTGAATCATCTAGGCCAATATATCACTCATGTCTGTGAGATATGGAAGAATATCTTCCCATAGTATAGAACATCAGTAATGGGCTATTTTCCTTATTCTTCTCAAACAAGGAAGAAGGATTGTTTCTGATTTATGAGCTTGGACCATTCCTCACCCTTGGCCATGCTTCCTACACTAATCAAAGTGCACCCTGGAAAGAATGTATAAACCCTAAGGAATGTCTGAGTCTGGACCATTCCCCACCCTGGGCCATTCCTCCTACACTAATCAAAGTGCACCCTGGAGATAATGTATAAACCCTAAGGAATGATTGTCCTTGATTGCTGAGCCTGGACCATTCCTCCTACACTAATCAAAGTGAACCCTGGAGAGACTGTATAAACCCTAAGGAATGACTATCCAGACTATTTCCTCTGTTAACCACAAGAGGAAAAGACTGTCTTGTATCAACCTCCAAAACAG
This sequence comes from Picea abies, assembly GCA_900067695.1. Lineage (NCBI taxonomy): Eukaryota > Viridiplantae > Streptophyta > Pinopsida > Pinales > Pinaceae > Picea > Picea abies. The sequence continues at coordinate 2,393 of CBVK0100097480.1, forward strand.
ACCATTCCTCATGTTAACCACAATGAGAAATCGCTGTCCGGCGAGGCGAGCCAGTCTTCTTGAGTAACCCTCAAGAAGAGAGACTACCCTAGACCACTCCCCATGTTAACCACAATGGGAAGTCACTGTCTATGATACATCAACAATCAGACTACTTCCCATGTTAACCACAATGGAAAGTCACCGTCCGTAAAAAATCTCAATCCATTTTCCGAACAGGAAAGAATCTATCCAATCTGTACTATTTTTCAATTACAAAGATAAATAATATTTTCAGTGCTCCCTCCTAATCTGGAGAGTCATTTAGTCACAAAAATAAATGTTTTTAATAATATTTTTTAGTGCTTTCTCCTAACTTGGAGAATCTTCCCTTTCAGCTAAGGGAGTTATTTCTACGATCCCCATCTTCTCTCAGAAATATGAAAACTTAATTCTGGATAGAGGTTTTGTCAGGATGTCTGATGTCTACTCATCAGTGGGGATATACTCGAGGTTTACCTCTCCTTCCTAAACTTTATCTCGAATAAAGTAGTATTTGATCTTAATATGTTTCGACCTTTCATGAAACATGGGGTGTTCTGATAATCTTATACAACTCTGATTATCACAATATATTGTGGCCGATTCTAGAATTTGATCAAATAAATTGGAGATTAACTTCCTTAGCCATACTGCTTCTGTGCATGCTTCATAAGCTGCCATATATTCTGCTTCTGTTGTGCTGAGTGCGACATACTTCTATTTCCTGCCGCCCCAAGATATCATAGCGGAGCCCAAGCTGAAACACATACTTGAATTGCTCTTTCTGTCTTCTGCACTTCCTGCCCAATTAGAGTATGTGAATCCATGAAGTTTGATATCATTGGATGCGGTATATCTCAAGCCATAGTTTATTGTCCCACGAATATATCTTAGGACATGCTTTGCAGCTATCTAATGCTCTTGTCTAGGTTCCACCTAGAACTGACTTAATGTATTTACAACAAAGAAAATATCTGGTCGAGTATTTACTAAATACATCAATGATCCAATTAGCTGTCGATATAGAGATGGATCTACTGGATCGAAATCAGGGACTTTTACTTTTCTTATATCCGCATTCATAGGAGTGTCCATGGACTTATAGTCCATTATTCCAAACTTCTGAAGGATCTCTATTGCATACTTTCCTTGTCCAAGGAATACTTCACAATGCTTCTGCCATACTTCTAGTCCCAAGTAAGAGTGCATGAGACCTAGATATTTCATATCAAATTCAGAAGCTAATTCCTTCTTGCATTGGATAATGAGAGATTCTTCACCTGTTATGAATAGATCGACAACATATAATAATATAATCATAGGTTTGTTATCCAGGACTTTGTAATAAAGGTTTGGATCTGCATGACTCTTGGAGAAACCAAGTCTTGTTAGATAGTTGTCCATTCTGGCGTACCAAGCCCTTGGAGCTTGCTCGAGTCCATATAGAGATTTCTTCAATCTGCAAATGTGAGTGTCTCTGGAATGTACCTCAAATCCTTGAGGTTGTTCAATATACACTTCTTCTTCAATAGCTCCATTGAGTAAAGTTGTCTTTACATCTATCTGATGTAGATTCCATCCCATGGAAGTGACAAAAGATATGATAGCTTTGATGGAGGTATACCTAGCCACCAGAGAAAAGGTTTCGTCATAATCTTCTCCCTCCTTCTGGGAGAACCCTCTGACCATGAATCTTGCCTTGTATTTATCCACGCTTCCTTCTGCTTCATGTTTGATCTTGTATACCCATTTTGAGGTTACCATCGATTTTTCTTTAGGTCTAGGTACAATTTCCCATACCTCATTTTTCATAATGGATTGATGTTCTTCCGTCATAGCTTCTTTCCATTGTCCCTTTTGGACTGCTTCTTCAAATGTGGTAGGTTCTTCATCTAGAAGCTTCGTCATGTATGCTGCATAACTTGAGAATCTTTTTGGTCTTTTACTCTTCCTAAGTGTTCCTTCTAGAACCCTGAGTCTTTCTGTGTCTTGTAATGTAGCCTCAAGCCAAGCTGGTCATTTCTTGGTCTTTGGTATGATATTTGAATAAATGTTCTCACATGGCTCCATAGGATGATCAGGTTGATCCTTTTCATTATTTTCGTTTTCTGTGTTTTCTTCATTAGGTTCTTCAAGTTCTTCTTCTTCTATAATTTCTTCGATGGATTTCCTAAAGGCCATTCTTTCATTGAATGTTACGTCTCTGTTAACTTCAATCTTGTGTTGTTCTGGAATATATATTCTATATGCTTTGGATGAATCACTATATCCCACGAATATCCCCTTCTTTCCTGAGGGTTCTAGTTTATTCCTTTTGTCTTTGGGAATATGAGAGTAAACTGGACATCCAAATATTCTTAGGTTTTCCACGTTAGGTTTCTTACCTGAGAAGGCTTCTTCTGGTGTCATGTCCTTCAATATATGATGAGGGCTTCTGTTCTGTACATATATTATTGTCATTGCTGCTTCTCCCCATAGAAACATGGATAGACCTTGATCGTTCAATAAGGCTTATACCATTTCTTCGATAGATCTATTCTTTCTTTCTGCTACACCATTTTGTTGAGGATTATGAGGGATAGTCAGCTCCCTCCTAATCCTTGCTGATTTGTAGAATGCAACGAACTCCTTCGAGGTGTATTCTCCTCCATTATCTGTTCTTAATGTCTTGATCTTCTTGTTCGTGAGGTTTTCTATTTCTGCCTTGAATTCTTGGAACTTGCTGAATATTTCATCTTTTGTCTTTAGTAGGTATAGCCACGTCTTTCTTGAATAGTCATCTATGAAGATTACGTAGTAAAGAGATCCTCCTAGAGATCTGACTGGCATTAGACCAAAAACATCTGAGTGTATTAGATCTAGGATCTCCTTAGATCTTTTGTTGCTACTTGGGAAGGGTTTCTTGATATTCTTCCTAAGGGCACATCCCTTGCAGATTCCTTCATGTGTAGATTTCAATTCTGGAATTCCTTCAACCATTTTTCTGAGAAAAGGTAATTCTTGATAATTGATATGAGCGTACCTTCTATGCCAAAGCTCATTAGGGTTGATTTCATCATGTACTAGAGCTTCTTCATTTTGTTCTAGTAGTCTATACAACTTTCCTTCATGACTTCCAATAACCCTAGCATCCTCTATGCTGGAATTCTTATGCCATGATAACACCTTTCCATCCATGAAGGCTATTTTGTTTCCTTTGTCTTCTAGACATGATATCGATACAAGATTCTTTTCTAGACCAGGTACATATAAAACATTGCTTAAGTGAACATGATTACCTGATTCCAACTTGACGGATGCTTGTCCAAATCCTTCGACGGGGTAAGTGCTTTTGTCTCCAAGTTTTACTTTGTATGATGTCTTTCTCTCATTTAGATTTGAGAGTCTATCTTGATCTCCCGTCATGTGCCTGGAAGCTCCACTATCGATTATCCACATGTCATCTTCAATCGTCCCAGTAAGTGTTGAGTAGTGTAAAATACTGATTGTTTCACACATGTCTTCGGTTGTCTAGTAACTGGTCATGCCTTGATCCAAAAATTCAACTTCGTCATTTTTGTCTTCTGAGAGAGCCAAGAGGTGCATTGGGTTAGGGCGCATCTGAATATCTTCTTCTTGAGCGAGATGCTCCATCACAAGGTGTTGGATCAGATATTTAGGGTTTCTGCAACTTATTCTACTAGTAACCTTAGCTGTAGTGTTTTGGAAGCTGCTCCTGCTAGTAACCCTAGAGGAAGTTCCTCAGTGAGCTCAATATCCTAGTGGCTATTTTTCCTTCCAACGTTTTAGGCTGAATGAAGAGGGTGTGGGCCCATAACCTGTTAGAATATAGAAGATTGTGCTCGTTTTACCATTGACGATACCCTCGTCACCCAACCATAGGTCGAAGTCACCCCCCAAGGACCTTGACCTTGACAAAGAAGAGAATCTTGGTAGCAATCCAATAGACAAGAGAGGCTAATGCACCAAGCAAGAATAGAAACCAAGCTAATCAGATATTCCCTCCTAGAAGCTGGCGCACACTTTCCCAGAGACTTGTGCACAAAACTGCCACTGCACCTGTGTAGATCTAGCTCTCTCTGTAACTGTTGATATGTGAATAATCAGAACTGACACCCTGTATTTATAGTAGTGTGGGAAATCTTACTAGGGATGACTTCTCCTTCTGGGTACTAATAAATTCATTTTAAATATATTTCTGCAGCCGACAACTTGTCTAGGGTTTCCTTCATTTCTTTGCTTCCTTCCAGAGTATTCTAATCTCGTCATAGGTCACAATAGAGGTTCATACCTCCCAAAGCTACCATAACTGCATTGTATTCCATGATATTATTAGTTGCACGACCAAGGAAAACACCATATAGACTGATCAATTCATCCGTAGGTGCATAGATTGCCCAAGAAACAGTCACTAATTTTTTAGTACTGTGACTAGCACCATCAACAAAGCCGATATAAGGTAGCGAAGACATCGAAATCTAGAAACCAAGCACAATGCAAGGTAAGCAGCTAAAAGAAGGAACCAAAAATGAAAAAGCACACAAGAGTATGATACACTAAAAATACACAACACTTATGCAAAAATAGTTTAAGCATAGTACTTCTTCAAGTAAATCCCATTCCTAAGTTCACTCAAAGGAATTCCACCATAATATACCAGCTCATAAGTCCCTTTCTCTAACACTTGTTTCACAATATAAGGTCCATGCCACATGGGCTCAAATTTACTGGCCCTTAATAAGTCACAATCCTGTTCGTAGAGAAGAACCAAATCACCCTAAAAAAATACACTTGGTTTGACATTCTTGTCAGACATGCTTTTTCTGAGTTTCAATGAATAAGGAATCATCATGGCAAGTCTCGTCTAATTGCATCAAATACAAGAGACATTCCTCTTTTGCTGAGGTGTTAGGGAGAAGTTCGACAACTAGTTTCAAAGATGGGATTTCACATTCAATCGACAAAATTGCTTCAATACTATATACTAATTGGAAAGGTGTGAACCTCGTGGAAGACTTAATGGATGTTCGATAGGCCCATAATGTCGAGAAAATTATCATGTGACAACTTGACTTGTGAATTCCTACCATCCATCGAAGCATAGTAGCGATAACTTTGTTGATTGCTTCAACCTGACCATTGGCCTACGAATAATAAGGGGTTGAGTTTTTGTGTTGAAGGCCCAACTTCTCGGTAAGTTCAAACATCATGAAGTTGTGAAAATGACTACCATGGTCAGTGAAAATGGCTTGAGGGACACCAAATCTAGTAATGATATGATTGAATATGAATAACGCTACAACTTTCCCGGTATTATCAAATGTAGGCATCACCTCGACCCACTTAGTGAAATAATCTACGGCTACGATGATGTATCCATGCCCCCTGGTCGAGTGAGGGTTACATGTCATGAAGTCAATTCCCCATTTAGCGAATGGACCAACAAAAACTACAGGGTGTAAGGGAAAAAAATGAGATCGGATGTTATTGTTGTAGGTTTGACAAGCGTGGAATTTTTGGATGGAAATAATGCAATCCTTAAACAATGAAGGCCATAAATAACCAACTTGTAAGATATTTTGGGCAGTGGCATACCTAGACATATGACCGCCACATGCTCCAGAATGACAGTCATTCAAAGATTTCTCAGCTTCATCATAGGTGAGACATCGTCTAAAAATGAAATTAGTATCGTGGCGATAAAGGGTATCACCAAGGATAATGTATTGATGGTCTTGATACCGAATACAACGACAATTTGTACTAAAAATATTAGGCCAAAAATTTTGGGTTTAGAGATAAATGATAATTTCTCCATACCATATGTCGTTAGAAACGATCAGAAAGAGAGATTCATCAGGAAAATAATCTTCTACCACAATTTATCTTTCAGTAGAGGGAAGGTCACATATCAAATCGACAAAAACCAAAGACGTCTTTGAATTGGCGTGCTCAAAATCCAAATCAAACTCCTATAGAATAACTATCCATTTAGAGTATTTTTCCCCAACAATTGTCAAGTAAGTATGTGTTGCATGGGGTTGCAATCGGAAATGACTGTGGTTTTGTGTAATAAGATGTAGTGACGAAAACATTGAACAACTGCCAAGGCCAATTTCTCCACATGTAAATATTTGGTTTCGGTGGTCGTGAGACTTCAACTCAAATAGTATATAACATGTTCATCATGCGAATCATCTTCTTGGATGAGAACCATAGCAATTGTAGAGTCCGAAACAATTAAGTACAAGAAATAATCGCGACTATAATCAGGTGGAAACAAAAGTGGTGTATGGGTCAAGACGAGTTTCAAAGATTCAAAGGCTTGGTTGGCAGTGTTGTCCCATACAAAATCGTAACCATTTTTAAGAAGTTGGGTAATTGGTAAGTGCGGACACAAATAGATCTCCCTAGCTTCCATAGGAAGCTAGAACAAAACAAGACATAATACACACTTCACCTTAGACTTTATCGAACTAATTGGTAAGTGCGGACACAAATAGATCTCCCTAGCTTCCATAGGAAGCTAGAACAAAACAAGACATAATACACACTTCACCTTAGACTTCATTGTCATATAAAATAGTTTAGAGAGGTACAAGTGACATACCTTTTAAACGACGCTTGATCCTTGCTAGTGTCAACCTTGTACCTCCTTATTTCATCTTGCGGGATGGTGAACCTGTTTTAAGAGGTACAAACCAACAAAGAGAGGGAGAACAAATATATGTATATTCCAATGAATTTTATGTATAAGATCAAGGAGTTATACAATAAAAGTTAAGACACCTTTATAGGGAAGAAATGTATTGCTTCATTATATTAAATGGAAAGTGGAGAATACAACCCATGCCTTGATGTTGCAAGGTCCCCTTTCAATGGGTATTTTCTCCAACACACACAATTTTGTTCCAATGCCTTTGATGAAGAAGATCCACAATATGACTTAGAGAACTAAAGAAAATCTCTCAAGCATAATCTGTAGGAGAACTCTTCATGCATATGCAAGCCCTTGCAAAACTTATCCTTTTCCATAAGATATCCCTCTTTATATAGGGTGAACAAGAGACGGATGAGGGGATTAGGATGATCCCACTAAATTAGAGAATCTAGTAAGATCCAAACCAATTGGAGGCCACCTCATCTTCTAGACGATTCCCTTCTAGAACATTCGTGAATTTTGACTTTTCCTTTTCTTAAGCATCGTCACACCCTATGCACAAATATCTTGTGATGATGTCGTAGTGCAATTTTAGTGTAGAGTGCAACGATCAGGCATCGTCGCATGCCATGAATACAACAGGGTGCAACAACCTTCCTTGTTATAGTTTTTGAAAGAGGAAAAGAGAACCACTTTTCTCATGGAGAAAGTCTCTTTTAATATTTTTAGGGAACATGAGCACATGTTGTCAGTTGATGACTGAGGTGACCAAAATAATGTGTAACACTTAGGTACACCTTGTGTTGTGTGTGATGGTAATCTTTTCATGGAAGCTTTATGTTATTTTATGTCTAGTGTTGACATAATCATACTTGCAATTCATCATTTAACACACCATACATGAAGTTCAAGCACAAATACATGTCATTCAAGCCCAATCAAGCACATATGATCAAGCATATATGAAGAACATCCTCAATCATTCAAGTCATGGAAAAATCAAAGTTTTTGAACTAAACACATCATGGAGCATTTGAAGTTCAATTCTAACTTGCAAACAATTTTTGTTGTAAGATTACTTGATCGAGTTGAATTGTACTTACAAATAGTTTATTTTTGTAAGTGTGAAATCTAGTGAATTTGAATTTTTAATTTTTAGGTGCATTCTCGGCTAAGCCTGACACCCAAGAGTCATTGTAATTTTGAGTCGAAATTGACAAGGTTGAGTAGTTAAAACTCAAATCATTGTAAACATTAAATTTTTTGGGTGCATTTTTGGTAGTATCTGACACCATCAACTTCTTGGAAGAAAGCAAGAAAATTTCAAGCGAGCGTGAAGAGAAAGTGAACGAGAAGTGCAAGCGAACACGTTCAAATGGAGTGAAGTCTCAAATTATTAGAGTTTTTGAACACTCTACTAAACACCACTGAAGACAACACAATGATACTGAACAAAACAACTTTGTAATCAGTGTTAACTTGTTTGCAAGTGACATAAGCTAAAGTTAGACTTCTTCAATATCAATCCCAACTATTGAATGATGCGTTGATAGATCTCAAAAATCAACAACTAGTGAAGTGTTCTAAACTGGTTTTTGTTCAGCACAACCCTCTCTATAATGATGATGATGATGATGACAATGATTTTGTTCAACAATTGGTGCAAGATCAACACAACAAGACAATTCCATATGGAGATGGAGATGAAGATGAACTTGTTCAAGTTCAACATAATTAGGTTCAAGATACTCTTTCCAAGCCCATCATCAGATCTTGGGAATAAATATTCCACAACAAGAATAGAATAGGACTTGGATATGACAAGGAAGTTACCTTTCATATTCCCGATTCTTCCAAACCAATCCAATTCCAAAGTGCTGGATTACTTCAAGAAGTTTCAACTTCACCTGAAGTTTTAACTTCTCTTGTTCCAATTCAACATCAAAATGCAAAATTTGAACATTGCAATTGAGTTGGTCACATGGAGAATCGATGTTTTGATCTCCATCCTTTCCAACATTGTGGCAAGCATAACCATTCTTCAGAAAAATGTTCAACATTGAAGGAACCTGCAATATTGAAGATTCACTATGAGTGGATTGATCCTTGGCAGTGGTCATCAACAACCAATAAATTATATAATTCTTACTGTAGAATTCAATCTCGAATAAAGACCAATATTGCATCACATAACATTTTTGTACCTCACATAAGTGGTCCCCTTATGGCGTAGCTTTTGAGCATGGCCCTCATAGGATGCGATAACATGTGGTTGTTTCCACATGCCCACTTTGTTTTGTATAGAAATGGAACAAGTTTAGTACTCTCTTGAGCCCAAAAGAGAGAGTACAATGATGTAACTCTTCTATACCTTAAGGGGGGGAATTCAAAAATCAAGTGAAGATGGTTCAAGAAATCACTTGTGGTCTCTCCTTTCAACTGAAAAAGGGAGGAATTGATCATGGAATTGAAGATGGTTGTCAGACCGAAAGTTTTGACAACAAATATGCTAGATGGGCATGCAAATTTTCCATATGGGAAACTGTAGTTTGTAGATGACATACTTTGGCAAGATTATGGTTCAATGACTTGCAATTGAATCATACACATTATACATTGGGATGTTGTTAGACACCTAAAAGTGTCAAAATTCGTTAGTGGTCATCCAAAAACCATCAGATACATGCTATCTATTGGTTAAAGGTTATACCAAACCACAAATTTAGAGAGCACTTAAGTGATACACTGATATTAGAGTGGTGATACGACATGTTCACCAATTAGCAGAAAACATTAGATTCTTCTAGCTCAAATATTTGGCAAAATGATCGATTTGTCAAGCAATGAAGGAATGTTTATATATTACAACTGTTCACTTCCATATCTCATCTCTCTTCTAGTTCATTTCAAATGAACCATTCAACATCCATATTGGTGGTTTTTCAGGCAGTTCTTCATTGAGGCTCAACTAAGGAGTTTCAATATGAAGACTTGGAAATGTTACCGGTTTATGCTTCATTACTGGTATTATTTATCAGACTTGTGATTGAGGGGGGGAATGTTAGCCTATGGCTTACCTTAACCAATCAATAAGTCTAATTTTCACCTATATTTGTATTATTCATTTAGGATATTAGTAATATATCCTCAAGTGACGACTAAAGAGTTAGTTAAGATTGCCTAGCCTAGTCATCGTGCATGATTTTAGGATATAGAGAAAATATCTCTATGAGGTGGCATCACCCATTGTACTATAAATATGTACCATTTTTTTGAATACATTAAGAGTTGGCTAGTGATCCTTTTCTGTCATCTTGTTGTTCTTGTCTAAATTTTATTAGGGTTTAACCCTAAAGGGTAAAATCTAACCCTACCCTAGTTCATATTTCACTTTGGAATTGTTTATCGAGTTTATATAATGAATTTTAATGGTGAATTTCATCTCCCAAGTAGTTCATTGATGTTATATTTCATTTTGGATATTTTTGGTGAAACCCTAGGGGGATTCACCACCATTTTTTCAAGATTGAAGTAATTTCCTGGATAATATTCAATTGTATTTGCAGTATTTTGTTGTTGGGATGTTCTTATACCGATATATCATTTACCTAGTAGAAATTTCCAAAGGATTTTGATCCCAAATGTTTTTAAGCACAGTTGGGTCACTTTTTATGGTCCAAATTTACAATTTTCTGCATTAAATATCTTATTTCAGATTGTGGAAATTTAGCACAGAAAAAATATTGTCCATTTACAACCATAAAACAAGTGGTAATACATGTATAACATTTATTCTTGGTTTGTATGTTGAAATCTCACTCTTTTGTGGTAAGAAACATAATTCCCCTCACCCTAAGAGTGATTTACTTACGTGATAATTTACATATTTGTTGTATCTATTTAATTCATATCTAAGAACTTGTTTAATAATATCCTAACCCTGTCTATATGGTATCAATTATTTCTCTAACTCTTGGATGAATATTTTGAAGGCATTTGGCTACTAAGGCATTGGTCTATATAATGTGTATTAAGGTGTGTAGTTGGAAGGATAGGGATAACCCCTTTGGTCTCTAGGATCTGTATTAAGAGAAAGGGTATATTGTGCTAAGGTGACATTGGTTAATTTACCATATTGCATTATTCCCATAGCACCCCCCAAAGGGTTGCTAGTTTGGGTGGTAACAAGACCCATGACTAAATAAAACAATTCAACCATTAAAGCTCGAGTAGTAGTTTCCTCCCCAAATTTATCTACAAAGTCCTTCTGAAAATAATCCCAATTAGTGATTGATCCTATAGGAAAATTGAAATACTAGGTTGATGCTATATTTTCAAAGGTAAAAGGGAAAATATGACAAACTACATCTTTGTGTTGCACATTCATTGGTCTGATGGCAATAATACATTTCTTAACATGATCTTCCCAAAGACCAGTTGTTTCTGGATCTATTTAGGCAATAAGAATTCATGATGCTTAGGTAAATTATTAAAGGGTGTAGGTAAGGCCAAAGCATCCTTGACCAACCATGGATGATTAGCATTCTGGTTGTTAGCCATTGTATTGTCAAGATTTGAGTTATAACCTTCTGAATTAGAATCTGAATTTTCTTAATAATCAGAATGTACACTTTTTAGTGGAGTTATAACATGGATATTAGGATTAATAGGAATTAAACTGAAAGGTTGGACAATTTCTTGCAAGGATAATTCCACTAGATCTTCTATTGTATGAACCAAAATATGTTTGGGAGTTAAAACTATGGTTCCAATAGTGTTCTTTTGACGAGGAAGAAAATGAGCTATAGGTAATGCATGATTTTCTTGGCACAAGCTCGAGTAATATGCCTAAAAGTGTTAACTTCCTCGTTTGATACTGCATATGGGATCAACTTAGTGTTAGGTCTAGTGTTTTCCACGTTCTGAGGTGTAATATTTTTAGAAGTTTGACCTATAGGATTAGGAATTTATGAATATGGGCTATTGGTACAACTTTCCATAGACATACCCTCCTTCTAATGCCAATTCTATTGAGGGGGTTAGATTCCTAATTTTCAATAGTAGGGATTAAACCCAAGGATGTGGCCCAATTATACTCTTACTTGTTTGGTATGGAATAATCCTTCGACTTAATGGCCCAACAACCACTCGATGTGATTTAAAAGTTCTTTCCATTCTTTTTATGTTTTATAGTTCTATATGAATTAATGCATAAACTAAATCAATCTAATGAGTTTGAAGAAATTCGTTGTATAGGATAACCTATGGGAACAATAAATTTTACTGATCAATGAATTTTGATTCTCTTAGAAGTAATTCATCTATGAACTAATTATTGCATGACAATATTTAAGAAAACATAAACTACTAGAAAGATGAAAGAGATGAAAATTATGTCGATAAAATACCCAAAATTAATTCCAAAGGGAAATTCCATATACGAATAACAAAAAGTAGAAAATAAATAAGAAAGTAAGTAACCATTCACTAACATACCCATCAATTCATTCAACTATACAACATAAATTAACAATATTGAAATCCTTACTAGACACATGTAGCATTCAATCGATAGTAGAATAATACATAGAAATAAATTAACACACCAAATCTTTAACAAATAACGTTCTTTGACTCCAACAAAGAGTTTTGAATTGGATAGAAACAATTCATTGCTACAATTCATATATTATTTCCTCAGAGTCAAAAGACCTTTTCCTATATGGTCAATTTTCTAATTTATAAACAAAAATACATCTTAAAATAACATAAAGAAAAAAAATTAAAAACAACCTTAAAGCTTGCATGTTGTTATGGTTCTGGTGCACTAGGTGACTTAACGTTTGCATCTTCAACATCATATCTTCCCCACCGATCTAATAATTCTTAACATAAGTTTAAGTGAGGCAAAGTATGGTGATCCATCAGTAAACTGAGATTGATACTTCCGTGCATGAATCTCTCAATTTAACTTTCTAACTTTGGAATCACTGACTCTAGCGTAATAGTTGTCTGGATTTCCCTAACAAGAAATTTATGAATGTGGTTATGCTTTATAAAATCTACACTCGCGAGGTTAGCCTCTCTTTTCCTAGAGATTTCCTTGAATTCAATGATCAGTTCTTTTGTTGGATGAAATTCCTCGAGCAAACCAAAACTAGGCAGGTGGCTTTGTGACATGGTGTCCTCCACACAACTCCACACTTTAACACATGCTTACCACTCCTCTTTGACTTGATTCCATGACACTTCAACTAATTTTCCCCAATATCACACAACCTTATCCATTCTAGCTAACTCTTATTCAGTTAGGATTTTGATCCCATGATATTATCTTCCACAAGCTATCTGAATTTATTTAATATACTCTATTTGATCCTATACTTTGGCTTGCTTCACATTCCATCTTAATATTTCCTTGTGTACCACTAATAACTGCATGGTTTCTTCTTGAAGATCCATCACTTTAGCTATAAATTCTATTTGATTTGAACATCCTTCTTATCCTCCTCAAGAATACCTTCACTGAATTTAGTTACAAAATCTTGAGTTCCTTTGTAGTAAGCTACTTGGTTTTTTAGAAATGCAATTTCTTTCTTTATGCTCTCATATTCACTCTTGTCATCTTTTTCCTTGTCAATGGTGGCATGAGAAATTGTCACTCCAACATAAACCAATTGTCTGATTTTGGATTTTTTAAGGTCCATTAAATAGTCATTGGTAGTACATAGTACAAACCTATCTACATCCAGTCTCTTTATTTCCTATCTTCCTTTGACAATAGTTTTCCTTTGGTAATTATAAGTGATTGATTCTAGATAAACAACCTCTTCCAGGGGCTCTGGAATTTGATAGTCACCCCATGATATGTTGTTCTCAAGACTTCTTGGGGTATAGAGTTTCTCTATCATTGGCTCTTTACCCTTGTCAAGGGATTTCTTTACCTCTGGCTTATGAACTTGTTTAGTTTATTTAGGAGCAGCATTTTTAGCCTTATCATTTTCCTTAGAAACAATCTTTTCATCCTCAGTCAAGTCAACGAGTTCACTAGGTGTAATTGTAAACTATTGCTCCTTAGGCTAATCCAAAATTTGCTTTGTCGATTGTTGTTGCTCACCTAGTTCTTCCCTGACTACCTTCTCATATGCCAACCTTTGTATTTCATCTTCTTCTATTTTTATCTCTTCATGTTGTCTCTATTTTTCTTCCACTTCCTCCAAATATTTCCTCCTATGTTCAGCCTTAGAGGCTACTCTTTTCTTTTCCAAATATTCCCAGACAACTTCCTCTTCATTTCTTCTTTTCATTTCCTCTTTTATCTTCTTTTGTAGATCTAGCTCTTGTTTCTTGTCTCGCTTGTTCCTCCGATATGACCTTTCTTTCAAATTATTCTTTCAATCTTATTTCTTCCAACCTTTTATCTTCTTGAACTTCCATATTAACTCATTCTACTTGTACTAGCTCCTTGGTTATTTCTGTCATTTGTACATCTAATGTAAAGTAGTAAAATTTGCTAAATGAGGATGTTGTTGTTTGAGCAATACCTCATTCCAATCCTTTTCATTCTCAAATTGAAATTCATTCTCCCAAATTCCATGACTATATGACCAAAACAAATATATTAGATCATGATTTTTCTTTACAAAACCCTTAGGATCATGTCTTTGATACTACCCAAGAGGAAATATATACTTAAGAAAGAGAACTTGCTTCTTTCCTTGCATGTTTTGGATCCTTCAAAAAGTGATGTCCCAAATTGAAATTATTACAAATGCATGCATATTTTATTCTTGGCCTCCTTCAACAATGAAACCTTGATACCCTAATGAATTGTCTAATAAACTATTTGTCCAAGAACCAACTTGTTCGGTACATACTTAAGGAATAAGTGAGATGTTGTAGTTACTCCATAAATCCTCAGATAAGTCAAGTCCTCTTGAAAATACCAATTTTCAATGTATTAAATCAATTTCTTTTCCTCATTAATCAATCTCAAACATTATCTACAATTTTCAATGTATTAGATCAATTTCTTTTCCTCATTAGTCAATCTCAAACATTATCTACAAAAAATAATCTAATATAATGGTGCTAAGAAAAAGTCATAGATAATAGAGTATGACCTCTTATACTTGTTGTCCCAAAGTATATGAAACAAACATGGACTAGGTTTCTGAAACATGCCAACTAATATTTAGAGTTGAGAATACATTTAATGCACATATAACATACAATAGAGATGACGTCATATAGAAGGTAGGGACAATCCCAAGTATTTCCTTAGCCTTTTGTGCTCTTTCAATCATGATATTGAGTTGATTGGCTATAATTCCAACCCAATTGAAGACCCCACTAAAATATCAGGGAAGGAAATATACTCTGCAATCCTTCACTCTCACACTACTAGCTCAAATGCATGCAAACGATGAATCAATAATCAAACTGGAGTTCAAATTTATAATTAAGTTATCCAAATCAAGCACAATAATATCGGTGATTGGAGAAATAATTCCACTTGAACATATCAGCGACTTCAATCCACTTTAGAACCGATGCTTTAATTTTACTCACATGTCCGCGGTTGAATTCCGCTTTTACCTTGGTGCTTGAATCTTTCTTTCTCATCGACAAAAAAACCCTTTCGCTCATTGGTGTTGATCCATCACTTTCACCTTGGCATTGGTGCCCACCCTTTACTTTAACTTATCAATCATTTATTGATACCCAAAAGCGACTTTGACTCAATGATGTTTATTGGTGCTTGAAAGTGACTTTGGATCAATGTTATTTATCGGTGCTCAAAAGAATTTGAAATTCGATTTACTCTTTTTTTTAAGTTAAATGTTTTTCTTGAATAATATGAAATGCATGAAATCTTAAAACAAAACATGGATACAACATGTAAATGTGAAACTACTTGCAAAACAATTTTAGAAAAAGTGGAACCCAAAATTTTAAAAGTTTAAGATGTGTTATGTACTCAACACATCCCTATATCCCTTAACTCCTAACCCTTAACACATAATTCTTAACACTTAACACCTATAATTCCAAACCATGAACTCCTAATCGATATAACCATTTCAATATTTAACCCCTATAACCTCCATCATCTTTAACCCTTATCCTCTATAACTATAATCTCTATAACACGTATACCTCCCAATCCCCATAATCCCTATCACTCTTGATCCTTAATAGCTATAAAACCTAACAACTAACCATTATAATTCTTACCCTTTAACTAATAAAAACCTTAACCCCTAAGCATATTTGAACTTATCTCCTAGCCCCTAACCATCAACCCTATAGCTTTAACTGCTAAACACAAACCCCTGACTCTTGACCACTAACCCCTAACTTGTAACCCATTAAAGCTCAACCCATAAACCCCTAACCTTCGAACTGCTAACCCACAACCACTGAACCCTCTGACCCATTGGTTGTTAAATTCTAACCCACAACCCCAAACCCACTAGCCCATTAACCCTTAACTCCTAATCCACTAGCATACAAAACCACACACCCACTGACCATTAACCAATCAATGCCAAACTACTAACCTCGAATTCCTAACCACTAACCACTAATGCCTAGAAAATGATCATTGATCCCTTGCTCCAAACAACTAAGCCACCAACCCCTTGTTAATGATTGCAGCTATAGGAGACATCCTCCAGCCTACAAACCTGTGAGATGTGGAATATAGCAGCTATGTGAAGTCTTACTCTCAACTTACAAACCTAAGAGAAAGCCCCTAATAAAGGCTTTGTGGTGTTAGAATATGATGGATGTGCTCATTTTACCATAGACAATATCACTATTGTCACCCAACCATAGGCCGAAGCCACCCTTTGAGCACCTTAACCTTGACAGAGAATCACTCCGGAAGCAAACCCTAGGCTAGATAGCCAAACAAAGGGTATCACACCTTTCTCCAAGGATAGTGCACCAAACAAGAGCTGATCAGATAGTCCAAACCATAACCAAGAGATAGTCTAAGCCAAAATGTGATCTACTAGCTACAACAGCTGCAACGACAACTTCTTCTCCAAACTTGCGCACAAACTGGCTAACTGCAGTACACACAAGTGAGCTCTGCAGTTCTGAGAAATGCCAACCAGAATGAAGACTGGCCTCTTGTATTTATACTAATTCTGGCTAACTACCTGGGTCGACTTCTCATTTTGGGGGCCTATTTACTTAGTATATAATATTTCTTCTGTTCGACTTCTTCTCTTGGAGGCTAATAACCTAATACAAATTATCCTCTTGAGCTGACTTGTCTTCTAGGGTTATTAGCCAACTCATTAGGGTTTCTTCTTGCTTCCCGGAATATTCTATTCTTGTTAGGTTTACATGTGGAGGTAAATACCTTCTGCAGCTACCATAATATCAACACTCCCTCCTAGCTAGGGAGGTATTATAGGTAATGGTATTAAGCACAAACATACCATTCACCCGGTAGCATCAACATAGTTGTATAGACTATCTCATGACTAGATCATGAGAACCATCATCACCATCAGTGTCATCAGCTACATCATCTCTCGAAACCATACTCCATCTGAGTAATTAGACATGATGATGGATAAGTCACTCACTCCATAGAGTGACACAAGAGCCATTCTTCTAATCCGAACATATGTCCTAGAAGAATAAATGTCTTGAACCATTTTTAGTCTGGGAAATATCTGTCCATTGACCATCCATCTAGCTGATAATCATTTCCAACACTGCTAATAGTCTTCAAGGCAATCAAAACAATATCATTCAATAGAACACAACTATGTCTATCCATAGTAGTACACAACTACAATCCAGTGGTACACTACCATACCAAGTAGCACACAGGTACTTGATCAGTGACGTATAGACATAAACAATGGAACACATCCACCATAGTAGTATACATCTACTGTCTAGAGACCTACAATCTTCATAACAATCATCTGATATCAACCTACACAGAAACAATGTTATGATATAAACTGAATTGTTATGATATAAACTGAATTATCTGGGCCATTCTTCCATTGACATCTGTGAGATCTGGAAGAGCATCTTCCCTCATAAGGTCAAACATCAATGATGAGCTATCTAGATTATTCTTCTCAAGCAAGGAAGAATAATTGTCCTGATTTCTGAGCCTGGACCATTCCCCACCCTGGGCCATTCCTCCGACACTAAACAAAGTGTAACCTGGAGAGAATGAGTCTGCCCTAAGGAATGCCTGTCCTAATTGTTGAACCTGGACCATTCACCTATCTGGGCCATTCCTCCGGCACTAAACAAAGTGAAACCTGGAGAGAATGAATCTACCCTAGGGAATGAATGTCCAGACCATTTCCTAAGGAAATGATTGTCCTGCACCAACGTCCAAAACAAACCATTCTTTGAAACTTCTCACAACTGTGAGCTTCGAAAGAATGACTGTTCGGCGAGGCAGACCAGTCTTCTTGATTAACCATCAAGAAGAGAGTCTGTCCTAGACCATTCCCCATGTTAACCACAATGGGAAATCGTTGTCTATGGTACATCAACAATCCATCGAACCATTTTCATTACAAAAATGATTGTTTGATCTGGACCATTTTCCAAACTAGAAAATGCCTGTCCGTCAGAAATCTCAAACCACTTTCCGAAATGGAAAGGAATTGCTCATCCTGGACCATTTTTCGAACTGAAAAATGACTATCCATAAATCAATTACACATCGGTGCTCCCTCCCAACCTGGGAGTCATCTATTCCTTTTTCAATTAGGAAGTCATCTCCACGAGCTCCAACTTGAGTATGCAAACTCTTTCATCTTGGACAGAGGATTTACCAAAATGTCTTCTTATCCTCTCATATATATATATATATATATATATTGGAGAACCATTTCTCTTTTCTAGACTTAATCATGGAGAATGTGATTATTGATCTCAAAGTACTTTGGTATTTCGGAACACTGGTTTTCTCTGAAGGCTTCATATAGTGTTGATCAATATAGTGTGTCATTTTTGGATTCATCTTTTGTTTCTCATTAGCTCATAACATCGTGGCAAGGCTTAAACTGGAACATATCCATGTGGCACTTCTTCTACCATCATGAGATCTTTGTCATGGATTGGCAATCCATCATCCTGATCTTTTGAGTAATCATTTTGATACAATATCTATGTTATAGAAAGTCTTCATCACGCTTCTGTTGTGCATTGGAGGTTCTCCATCAAGTTGTCTTCTTCCATCTGCATACAAGGGTCTCTTTCTAGTATACCTCAAAGCATTGAGGTTGATCTACATACGATCTTTGTTCAATTATTATGGAGAACAGTCTTTGCATTCATCTGATGTCAATTCCAACCTATGGATATTGTGGACGATATAATGGCTCATGTAGAGACATATCTGGTTTATTGGAACAAGTAATCATCATAGTCTTCTCCCTCCATCTGGGATAACCTCTAGTTTTGGATTTCACAATGCTTACATTCATAAGTATTTCATACACTGTTCTTCATCACAACTTTCAATACCTTTGCTTGATTTCTTTTAGTGAGTTCATATCATGCTGGTAATCTTGTGATTCTCGATACAATGACTGGTTGTTTTGGCTTTTCTTTCTTTCTTGGAATCTTCATGTTCTTCCTCATGTTTTTCTTTAGATCTTCAGTCTATGGAGTTTTCTATAGATTCCATGTTCTGAAGATTCCAACTTCTTCCTATCATAGTAGGATCATGGATGTGGATGGATAACTAGGGATTCTTTAAGGCTTCTTTTCGAAGAAGACTTCTTCTAAGGTCAAACTGAACATGTATTGTTTTTCATGGCTGCTACCATGGATATATACTTTATCACCTTAGATGGATCATATGATTAGCTCCCTCCTAATCCTTACTTCATGTATGAATGCATGCTCTTATTTTGGTAATATATAATCGACTCCCTCCATCTAGGAGATTCCATGCTTCCGTTTGCATCCTTATTGCCTTCTGCAAAGTGTTACAAATCTTTTTCCAATTTCCTCTTGATTGCTGACTTCTTTCTATCTTTACTTCTTCTAGGTTTCTTTCTGATTTCAACATATCTTGCATCTTGTCTTATAGTCATAGTGATAGGAGTCCTTATCTTGTTTTTCTTCCATAAGCATAGTTTCTCTTTGAACATATTATCTTCTAAAAAATAGATATGCAAGATATGTACCGAAAACATGGTATGTATAAGAACTATGAAGAGTATTGTTACCTTGTCTTAGAAGAAGAAGTTTATTTTGTCCTGCTTGGTTTTCTTTGAGGGTTCCCTTTCTTCGAAAACTGATGCTTCGTGTGTTTCCTTCCTTTTATTTAACTCGGGGCAATGATTCTTGTAGTGACCATACTTTTGACAATTGAAGCATTGTATCCTTGACATATCTTTCTCTTGATTTGTTTTCTTCCTGGAGCCAAACTTATTTTTGTTCCTGAAATCCTTGAACCTTAATGTGAAAGCTTGATCATCGTACTTCTTTTGGGGTTTCTCTTTTGCACTGATCCTTGATTCTTCTTGAGCACAACAAGTCCAAAGTTCTTCAAATGTAGGATACTCCCATGCTTCTTCTTGTGTTCATGCTTGCGGAAAATGCATCCCATGTCTTGGGAAGACCATTGAGTACTATGCTTACCAATTCCTTCTCTGAAATGATCTCTTCAATAGCTTGTAGTTGATCTCTTAACTGAGAGATTTTCAAAAAGTATGATGTTATGCTATCATCATCATTCATCTTCATGTCATGGAGCTCATTCTTCAGACTCATTACTTGTCCAATGTTTCTGACTGAGAAGAGGTTTGTTAGGGAATCATACATCTTCTTTGATGAGTCAAGATGGGAGATGTAGGGTATCAAGTGGTATTTTATAGAGTCCACTATGATACTCATGGAATTCATATCACCATCTTTGAACTTCTCCATAACTGCAACGTTTTGCAGTTCCTTCTTTTTTCCTTATTCAAACTCTGGTTCCACAATCTTTCCTTTTACGATATCCAACACTTTATTCTTGGCAAGGATGAGGTCAATCCTTGTCTTCCACGCTCTAAAGTTAGAAGCTCCATCTAACTCATTTTCTGACTTCATAGAGTAAGTCATGGCTTTTTTGACTTTGTCAACCCTAAATTTGACCAAAAACTCAAACTTGACGTCTTGGCTTGCTGAGAGTACTAGGAGATGCGCTAGGCTAGGGTGCATTGGCCTATCCAAAAATTAGGTCAATCCCTTCAATTAAGGTGCCTCAACAAGAGGGTTAGGGTTTCTACAACTGCACCTTCTAGTAACCCTAGCGGCAGTGCTTTGGTGACTGCTCCTACTAGAAACCCTAGTGACAGTTCTTCAATGAGCTTAATATCCTTATGGATATGCTCCCTTCCAGTGGTTAGACTAAATGAAGGAGGTGTGGACCCATAACCTATTAGAATATGATGGATGTTCTCATTTTACCATAGACAATATCACTATTGTCACCCAACCATAGGCCGAAGACACCCTCTGAACACCTTAACCTTGACAGAGAATCACTCTGGAAGCAAACTCTAGGCTAGATAGCCAAACAAAGGGTAGCACACCTTTCTCAAAGGATAACACACCAAACAAGAGATGATCAGATAGTCCAAACCATAACCAAGAGATAGTCCAAGCCAAAAATTAATATGCTAGCTGCAGCATCTGCAATGACAACTTATCCTCCAAACTTGCGCATAAACTGGCTAACTGCAGTGTGCACAAGTGAGCTCTACTGTTCTGAGAAATTCTTGCTAGAATGAAGACTGACCTCCTATATTTATACTAATTCTGGCTAACCGCCTAGGCCAAATTCTCATTCTGGGTGCCTATTTACTTAGTATATAATATTTCTTTTCACTGACTTCTTCTCTTGGAGGCTAATAACCTAATACAAATTATCCTCTTGAGCTGACTTGTCTTCTAGGGTTATTAGCCAACTCATTAGGGTTTCTTCTTGCTTCCCAGAATTCTATTCTCGTTAGGTTTACACATGGAGGTAAATACCTCCCACAACTACCATAATATCAACATGTGGTTCCAGCCTAGGACAAGAGCTAGGAATGCATATGGCCTCCTCCATGACTTGAGAGAGAAGAACTCTAGATGATTATCCGATGTAAGAGCGATCTGTTGAGTTAGATAAATCCTGAAAAACACTGGGCACATCATCATGAGAATAATAACGAAGATGATGTGATGGCCTCCTCTAAATAGCAACAGAGTTGATGTGAAGACTCCCAATGATCCTCCTGATGATAGCAGTGGGAAGGTAGATCTGTAGAGTAGGCGTGAGTATGGTTGAGCATAAGAGCATGTGTGAGGACCTAGTCCATCTGTGTAATGTAGTGACTCAGGTCTATGACATCCCTATGGATGTAGCCCCTAGTGGATGAGCACTAGTGGGTGTATCAGATCCTTTGCTATATATTGTTCAAGAGTCATACCTACCTATAACCCTAGTTATTGTGTAAAGGGTATAGGTCGACCCTATCTTATTGTGTCTAAAGATAAACTGTAAAAGATAATTAATATTAATATTAATATTAATATTAATATTAATTATTATTATAATAAACAATAATATGTCTAAGTGAGGTCGGCCCTATTGTGCCAATAGACACTTCAGTTGATAGGATAAGTCTAATATAAGTAAGATGAAATCTTTCATTTGTAGACACACACTCACTCACAAATTTTGGAAATTTCAGCAAGTAAACTTCTTGGTAAAAGTTGCGCACCTCTCTTGGGTGCTATGGTTTCTAGGTTTTGTGCACCCTCTTGTGTGATAGGATATTGTTGGTGGTGGAAAGGTCTTTCTCTTGAAGAGTATAGCAAAGGATTTGGTTGGGTTTTTCTCCCTTGTTTGAGAAGGGTTTCCCAAGATATATCTTGTGTTCTTATGCATGGTGCTTCTTCATGTGATCTTGGTTGCTACAACATTTATGGTTATGGTAAATTGTTAAAATGAAATGAACTTCATATTTAACTTAAACTCTATGAAAAACTAACACCCCTAACCCACCAAACACCAATCCACTAAACACCTACATGTTGAAGTTTGAGTAGCTTCGAAATATATTATTATTATTATTATTAATTGTATAGGCGGAATCAACAACAGGAAGTTCTCGTACTCACGTGACACAGGGTCAATTCCCGTCTGCTACCTCTATAACCTCTAGGTGCGTCCACATAGCCCACAAGCATGGGGCATGAGTAAATTGGGGTGAGAATCGAACTTGAGACCTCCTTTACATATTTCCTTCCATTTACACGACACTTTCTAGTCGCTCTACACCCCTATGGGCGTATCTTCGAAAGATATTATTATTACATTCATATTATATTTGACCAAGACAAAATCCTAAAGAATAATATTATATTATATTTTTTAATTCGACCCTATTCTGCCTTTGTAAAAATCGTCCTTATTGTGCCTTGACAAGTCAAATGTAAAATATAAAGAATATAAAGTGGATAGGTCGACCCTGACCTAAATTTGGGCAATCCAACTTGTATTTATAAGAGGCTAAGCGGCTCCCTTGAAGGACACACACAACAAGCTCTCTCACAAAAAAGTGCGCAAGTCTGAGAGAGTGGCACAACTACAAAGAAAGGGTGACACAACTACAAAGGAAGGTTGTTCTGGTGAAGGGTTTTCGTTATTTGGTGAAGGACTATCTTGGTCTAGTGGTGCGCTACTCTATTCTGGTTAGGGCTTATGATGGATCTTCTATTTTGGTGAGATATCTCTTGAGAGAGACATTGTACTTGTTGAAGAATCTATATTGAAGAAGAATTACTTGGTTTTCTCCCCCACGCGGGTTTCCCAGGATAAAACTTGTGTTTACTGTGGATGTCTTTCTTTCAATGATCCTTATGCATGCAATTATTGTTTTAATAGACCAAAGTTAAAGAATACTATACACACTTAACTACTTAAGAAGAATTTTAACATGGTATCAAAGTGGGCCTGAAAGAATCCATTTGCATATTTTAGAAGAGATTGTTGGGGAAACTAAGTCCATAGGGATACTCCCCTAACCCTAGCGCACCTCTCCCTGGGATTGGATTTTTTCAGTTTGACGAAGTTTTGTAAACTGCAACTGGTGTTGCAACTGCCTGCAACTGCACAAAACCCTAGGAAGGATTTTCACCTACATTTTGAAGGGCACTGGTCAAAGTAAGGCCACCAAGGAACTCACCTTAGGAGGGCACACATCTCCTCCGAAGAAGAATTATAAAATTCACATTTTGGAAAATTAGGGTTTCCTCATAAACCCTAGTCTAAGACATCTTAGTAGCTACAAAATTGAAGCTGGAACTGGTCACCTTGGCATAACACTCTCTGGTAAGTAGAAAATGTTTCTTTGAAAAGTTATATTTTTTTATTGTATTGTTCAAACACAGGATGGCACCTAGTACCAAGCTTGATGAGAAACTTGAAGGTGCTGATAACTTCTGAGCATGGAAGTATAGAGTGATGCTCATTCTAGAAGAGAATGATCTAGAAGATTTTGTAAAAGAAGAAGTTCCAAAACCTAATGAAGATAATGCCAAAACAAAATACAAAAAGAACCTAGTGAAGGCAAATAAAATCATTGTTGATTCTATCAAGGATAATTTGATACCCCATGTCTCATCATTGAAAACTCTCAACCCCATGTCTCATCATTGAAAACTCTCAAGCAAAAGTTTGATGCCATATCCTGATTGTATGAAGGCAAGAATATCAACCGGAATATGACCTTGAGAACACAACTCAAGAATGTAAAGATGCAAAGTTTATAAACTATCCAATCATACTTCACAAGAGTGTCTCAAATCAAAGAACAAATTGAAGCCATTGGAGACACAATCGAAGAAGCCGAGTTGGTGATGACTACATTGAATGGTCTCCCTAGATCTTGGGAATCATTCATTCAGGTTATATGCTCAAGAAGAAGGCTAACAAGGTTTAGCATACTGTGGAAGGATTGTACTCAGGAAGAAGCTAGATTGGAAACAAGAGAAGAGGAACTAGGTGATGAAGAAAATCAAGCCCTAGCAACACATACTAGAAAAGGAAAGAGCAAGAAGGAAGTTCACTCACATAAGAAAGCTCATGGATTACAAAAGAATCACAAGCTCAAGAAGGATTTCTCAAATTACATTTTCTTCATTTTTAAGAAGATGGGACACATTTCCATCAACTATCCCAACTCCAAAGGTTAGGTTAGAAAAGGAAAGTATAAAATACATCATGCTCATGCTGCAGAAGATGATGAACAGGATCATGAGAAAACCAAAGAAGAAGACTCAAGTGAAGAATATTTTTTGATCTCAGCTCTTATAGGTATTGTCACTCTTGGAAGTGGCACATGGCTTATTGATAGTGGTGCTTCTAAAAACATGACTGGTTATAAGGAATCTATCAGATCTAGTTTAGAAAGATTCACCTCACAAAGTGAAGCTAGGTGATGATTATCAGTATCCCATTAAAGGAGTAGAAGAAGCATCCTACAAGTTAGACTCCAGAAAACCTATGAAGATGAAGGATGTGTTGTATGTACCTGGTTTAAATAAAAATATCCTTTCTATCTCATCCTTAGATGAGAAAGGTTTCAGAGTAGATTTCATTGATGGTGAAGTCCTCATGCGACATAGAGGAAAATCTATTGATGATGTTGTAGTGATTGGTGTCCAAGAAGGAGGATTATACAAGTTAAATGGACACTTAGTTTCAACACTAGTACACAATACAATTACTCTAAGTGAACTGTGGAATACAAGACTTGCTCATATACATTACAAATCCCTACCGATCATGAGAAATATGGTGACAGGTTTGCCAGAAATCCAAGTGGAACATGAAGGCATATGAAAAGGATACACACAAGGAAAGAATGTGAAGAAACCATTTCCAAGTAGTGATAACAAAGCCAAGGGAACCTTGAACATTATACACTCAGGCGTGTGGACCGATGTCAGCTGCTTCACTTAGAATGTATGTATACTATGTTTCATTTATTGATGATTTCTCACGTAAAACTTGGATTTACTTTTTGAAGGATAAAAATGAAGTGTTGAACAAGTTCAAAGAGTTCAAGGAACTTTTTGAAAACTTGTTTGAAAATAAGATAAATATTTTGAGATCGAATAATGGAGGAGAATTCACTTCAGATGAATTCAAGACATTCTGTAAGGAATTTGGGATTAAGAGGGAGTCTCTACTCCCTACAATCCTCAACAGAATGGTGTGGCAAAAAGAAAGAATTATACAATCATGGAAGAAATTAAGGCCATGATTCATGATCAATATTTATCCATGCATCTGTGGGTAGAGATAGCCATGACCGTTGTATATGTGCAGAAAAAAAGTACCCACAAAGTACTTCGAAACAAGACACAAGAAGAGATGTTTACAGGTGAAAATCCAGAGGTCAACCACCCAAGGATATGTGGTTGTCTAGTATATGTGCATGTCCCCAAGGAAAAGAGACCGAAGTTATACCCTTTAGGAAATAAGGGTATATTTGTTGGATATAGTGAGACATCAAAGGCATACCAAGTTTACATCCCTAGTCACCATCAGATTGAGACTAACAAAGATGTCACCTTCAATGAGGATGAAACTTTCAATAAATCAAGATAACATCATTCATATGAGATTCATGATGAGGAGCCTAAAGATCCTAGAGTCACAAATACAAATGCAGGTGATGATGTTGTATTAGAATATCATGATATGGAAGAACCACAGGGACCTACAGATTCATCCTGAAAGATGAATACCAATAAGAGAATACCAACTTGGGTTTAGGAAATCATTCAATATGCAGAGGATTATAGTGCTCCGAATGGATCCTTCAGAGAAAGAAAGAGGCCATGACCTTACTCTAGATATGTGACATTACTAAGTGACATCATTGATGTTGAGCCTACCAGTTATGAAGAGGTTGCAAAGAAGAAAGAATGGAAGGATGCCATGGTTGAAGAGTATCGGTCCATTGTAAAGAATGATGTTTGGGATGTGGTTCCAAGATTGAAAGAGGAGACAATTGTAAATTCCAAGTGGATTTACAAGATGAAACATTCAAAAAATGGAAGTATTGATAAGTACAAGGCAAGACTTGTGGCATGTGGTTTCTCCTAGAAAGAACGAATTGTTGATATTATGGTAGTTGCGGGAGGTATTTACCTTCACGTGTAAACCTGATGAGAATAGAATATTACGGGAAGCAAGAAGAAACCCTAATTAATTGGTTAATAACCCTAGAAGACAAGTCGACTCAAGAGAATGACTTGTATTAGGTTATTAGCCTCCAAGTGAAGAAGTCGACTAAAGGAAATATTATATACTAAAGAATTAGTACCCAGAATGAGAAGTCAGCTTAGGAAGTTTGCCAAAATTAGTATAAATACAGGAGGCCAGTCTTCATTCTGGTCAGTGTTCTCAGAACTACAACAACAACACTTGTGCACAGTGCAGTTGGCCAGTCTGTGCACAAGTTTGGAGGAGAGCTTCCGTTGCAGTTGTTGCAGCTAGCAGATTTTGGTTTTGGACTATTTCTTAGTTATGGTTTGGACTCTCTGATAAACTCTTGTTACTCTTGTTTGGTGCGCTATCCTTGGAGAGAGGTGTGCTATCTTGTTTGGCTATCTAGTCTAGGGTTTTCTTTCATAATGATTCTCTATGAAGGTTAAGATGCTCAGGGGTGGCTTCAGCCTATGGTTGGGTGACAATAATGATATTTTATTTGGTTAAACAAGCACATCCATCATATTATAACAAGTTATGGGCCCACACCTCCTTCTTTCATTCTAACCATTGGAAGGGAGCATAGCCATAAGGATACTAAGCTCGTTGAAGAACTACTACTAGGGTTTCTAGCAAGAGCAGTTACTAAATTACTATCACTAGGTTTACTAGAAGGTGCAGTTGCAGAAAACCTAACCCTCTCGTTAAGGCACCTTAAGTGAAGGGATTGACCTAATTTATGGATAGACTAGTGTGCCCTAGCCTAGCGCATCTCCTGGTACTCTCAGCAAGCTAAGACGTCAAGTTTGAGTTTTTGGCCAAATCTAGGGTTGACCAAGTCAAAGAAACCATGACTTACTCTATGAAGTCAGAAAATAAGTTAGATGGGGTTTATAACCTCAGAGCATGGAAGACAAGGATTGATCTCATCCTTGCCAAGAATAAAGTGCTGGATAATGTGAAAGGAAAGATCGTGGAACCAGAGTTTGAAGAAGGAAAAGAGAAGGAACCTTAGAACGTTGTTGTTTTGACAATGACATCAATGCCATGAGTATCATAGTGGATTATATAAAATACCACTTGATACCCTACATATCCCATCTTGACTCATCCAAGAAGATGTACGATGCCCTAACAAACCTCTTCTCAGTCATAAACATTGGACAAGTAATGAGTCTGAAGAATGAGCTCTATGACGTGAAGATGAATGATGATGACAACATAACATCATAAACTGTGAGAATATATTAGTTAAGAGATCAACTACAAGCTATTGAAGTGATCATTTCAGAGAAGGAACTGGTAAACATAGTACTTAATGGTCTTCCCAAGACATGGGATGCATTTTCTGCAAGCATGAACACAAGGAAGGAGTATCCTACATTTGAAGAACTTTGGAATTGTTGTGCATAAGAAGAATCAAGGATCAATGCAAAAGAAAAACCCCAAAAGAAGTATGATGATTAAGCCTTCACAAAAAGATAACGATTGCTATCACTATGACTACAAGTTAGACAATACACATGAAAGGATGAAGTATATCAACAACCCTTGGTAACAATTCATGTGGAAGTTATTACATAAGTAACAACTGCAAGATAAGCCAAAATCAGAATCAATCTTGAAGAAACCTAGAAGAAGTAAAGACAGAAAGAAGTCAACAATCAAGAGGAAATTGGAGAAAGTCTTATGACACTTTGCAGAAGGAAATAAGGATGCAGACATAAGCATGGACACTGTTAGATGGAGGGAGCCGATTGTATATTTCCAAAATAAGAGCATGCATTCATACATGAAGCAAGGATTAGGAGGGAGATAATCCTATGATCCATTGAAGATTATGAAGTATACATCCATGGTAACATCCATGAAAAGAAGTACATGTTCAGTTTGACTTTAGAAGAAGCCTTCTTCAAAAAGAAGCCTCAAAGTATCCTTGGTTGTCCATCCACATCCATGATCCTATGATGAAAGAAATAAGTGGAATCTTCAGGGCATGGAATCTATAGAAAACTCCATGGACCCAAGAGATAAAGAGAAACATGAGGAAGAACATGAATATTCCAAGAAAGAAAGAAAAGCCAGAACAACCAGTCATTGTATTGAGAATCACAAGACTACTAGCCTGATATGAACTCACTAAAAGCAATCAAGTAGAGGAACTGAAAGTTGTGATGAAGAACAATGTATGGAAGACTCATAAATGTAAGTATTGTGAGATCCATAACTAGAGGTTCTCCCAAATGGAGGGAGAAGACTATGATGATTGTTTGTTCTAGTAAACTAGACATACCTCTTCATGATCCATTATGTCGTCCACAATATCCATGGTTTGGAGTTTAAATCAGATGAATGCAAAGACTGTTCTCCAAAATAAATGAACAAATATCGTATGTAGAGAAACCTCAAGGCTTTGAGGTATACCAGAAAGAGACCCTTGGATGCAGATGGAAGAAGTTTTTGTATGGATTAAAACAACTTGGTGCAAATCCTCTCATGCACAACAGAAGCATGGTGAAAACCTTCTATGATAAAGATCAAAATGGTTACTCAGAAGTCCAGGATGACGGATTACTAATCCATGACAAACTCTCATGATGACAGAAGAAGTTGTTGAAATAATGTAACTATGAAGAACATTCTTATTATTATTTTGTTATTGGATTAAATCCCCATTGCGGATTAATCATGTCATTATTATTATTATTGTTATTGGATTAATCCCCATTGAGGATTAATCATGTCGGTAGTTGTATAAGGACCAAATCCCCTTTTGCGGATTGGTTATCGGACAATTACAAAGGACATAATAAGAAGTCGGCCCCAACAGTTATAATGGAAGACCCAGAATTAATTAAAGGTGGGCTTACCCACCCAGAGTGAGAGGTAGGCCCTGCTAGTTGTGACCTTTCACACATGCCAGTCTGATATAAATAAGAGGCTGGCGCCTCACTTCAAACACACAACTCACTTTCTCATTCTCTTATGAGGCAAGCTGCAATTACAAGTTGGAGAGAGGAGAAGAAGAGTGGCACATCTTTTGGAGAGGAATTTCTGTATTGGTTTGAGTTATCTCTTGAACATTGTATAAGCTATTTATGATAAGGAATTTTTTGATGGGTTTTCTTCCCCTAGAG